>ML413773.1:51964-66633 GCA_005239525.1 Nicotiana knightiana
CCATTAAAAAGCTTTGAAGCTTTGAATTCGAATTTGGGTTTTCAAAAAATATTACTTGTTTGAATTAGGTGTTGTTGCAAACAATTGAGAATTCTCTCTACGTCTCTCTCTATCTCTCAATCCCTAATTTCAGTAATGTAAAGCAAAGGAAAAGAGAGCAGCAATTCCACCATTGACAGACATTAGAAAGCTTTGAAGCTTTGAATTCGAATTTGGGTTTTCAAAAATCATTATTTGTTTGGATTGAGTGTTGTTGCAAACAATTGGGAATATGGTTTGGAGTTTATATATCAATTTTGAGGATGTTTTAGTGAAGATTAGACTTAATTTGGATGAATTTTAGATTGAAAGTTGAAGAAGAAGAAGAAGAAGAATAATAATAATAATAATAATAATAATAATAATAATAATAATAATAATAATAATAATAATAATAATAATAATAATAATAATAATAATAAGAAGAAGAAGAAGAAGAAGAAGAAGAAGAAGAAGAAGAAGAAGAAGAAGAAGAAGACGTGATATGCACTATATTTACGAAATTGTAGTAAAATTGCAGAAAAATTATAGAAAAATTATAAAAATAATGTAAGAAAATTGTAGATAAGTTGTAGATAAATTGTGTAATATAAAATTAGTTGTATGAAATTTATGTTTACTCTATATAAATCAGATACAAAATATACAAAAGACATATTGTATAAATTTTATATAAAATTTTTATTTAAGTTGTATGTTATTGTAGTTATATTTAACATAATAGAAATAATTGGTGAAAGTTGTAGATAAGTTGTATAATATATAATTAGGTGTATGAAATTTATTTTTACTGTGTATAAATCAAATACAAAATATACAAAAGGCATATTGTATAAAATTTATATTTAAGTTGTATGTTATTGTAGTTGTCGTTAACTGGTAGAATAATATGTGAAAATTGTAGATAAGTTGTATAATATATAATTAGTTGTATGAAATTTATTTTTACTGTGTATAAATCAAATACCAAATATACAAAAGGCGTATTGTATAAAATTTATATTTAAGTTGTATGTTATTGTAGTTGTCGTTAACTGGTAGAATAATATGTGAAAATTGTAGATAAGTTGTATAATATATAATTAGTTGTATGAAATTTATTTTTACTATGTATAAATCAGATACAAAATATACAAAATACATATTGTATAGTGGTATGACATTATAGTTGTATATAACTGTGTAAAAATAATATGTATAAATATATAATTTGGTAGAAATAATGTTTTAGTTGTGCACTTGATGCAGATACTTTTCTATATATCCCCCTATATTTTTTATTTATAGATTTAATACCAGAATACTTGTATAACTTATCCACGAAACTGTCGTGGTCAAAATTACTAAATTAATATTTTTTTTTATTTTTGTGCTATGTTCGTGCTTTGAGAAGTTCTGTTTCAGTTCTATTCTTTCTGCTTTTGGGATAAAAGTAGTAGTAGAATGATTGATCTTGCTTGCATTTTTTTAATCTAAAAGGGTAACAAAATATTTAGACGGAGAAGACGAGAATATTTCAGTCAGTTGGAGACTCACAGGTGTAATATGAAATACTAATAATTTTGTGGAGAAAAAATATAAAATCACGAAAATCTGATCCCTTTACATAAATTTGTAAGTATTTGGATGGACGAGGGGAGAAAGAGAGAATCTGGAGAGAAGAAGGGAGAGAGAAGAGAAGAAAAAAAGGGCGTAACTAAATCCCTTGATTGAAGGCACAAATAATGAATTGGGAGTCTTTTAAGATGAATTATATATCTTTTATAAACAAAACTTGTTTTTGTCAGATAATTAACTAAATATGAATATTTAGGATAATAAAATTTTTAATAGTGTATAAGAATGAAAAAACTTCATTCCCTTATTATAATGGGCTAAATGGGCTTACAGAGTTGTGTTGGGCTCAGGACTTCACTTAACACCCAAGAGTAAGGGAACACTCAACAGTCAACTCCGTCCATGGCTTGGTGAGAGTATCAGTCAATTGATTATGGTAAAAACGTTTGCTCAATTCTTCATCTTCTTTGTTCCACTTCATAATTGCCTCTCTTCATATTTGTTTTTCTCCTACCTTCATCTTCGTCATCTTTAACTGGAAGATTTGATAAATTAAGGCCAAAAAAAAGAAAAATGAACCGAAGATTCGGAGGAGGAAAGCAGCCAACAGGAACTCCATCAATGGCTTGGTCTACTGCTGTTGTCGTTGTTTCCCTCCTTGCTGGTGCCTCCGTTGTTCACAACTTTTTCAAACCTGATCTGGTAATTCCCCCTCCCCATTTTCTCTTTACATTTAGAAACCTCTAATTTGTCACACAACAAAATAGTTATATTTGAGTGAAATCACATCGACCTAAATGAAGCCGTAGGCCCAGAGGCGGATCGAGAATTTAAACTTGATGAATTCAAGATGCTTAGCAATGAATTACTTGTAATTATGGGTTCAAAATTTAATATTTGTTGAAATTTTATTGATCTTTACTACATATGTACATTCGTGTTGAAAATAGTGAGTTCGGGTAAACCCATAGTATTTACGCACCATCCAGCTCTGCATATAGCTGACTTAACTAGTTTGGAATTGAGACATAGTAAGTGAAAATTTTGGTGCTTATGCAGTAGCTAGTTTGTTTAATTGTTGTATCATGCTTCAAATAACATTAGTATTAGGAGGTTAGTTGTGTTATTTGATATGTTTACTTAGCAAGGGCGCATAGTGTGGCCTTTCTCCTATTTCATTTACCTGTTTGAAAGAATACCCCATTGAAATTGCGGATATGTAATAAATAGTGCCAGTTTAAGACAATTTATGCCATCTCTGAATTATAAGTAGCTATAAAGTTGAAAACTTTATTGTATATGATGTTTTGAGTACATAAAGTTCTTCTATGCTGGAATGCAATTACAATGTAATTGAAGGATGTTACACTGTAGTCTGCATTATGAAAGATATCTGTTTTACATGAAATTTAGGTGTATTAATTGGTTATGTTATCTAGCAAGCGAGGAAACTCTGTGGCCTTTCTCCTGTGTCTTTTACCTGGCTGATATAATGCCCCTTTAAATTTGTGTCGATCTAATGAATGGTGCCAGTTGGGGAATGTTAAGTACTAATACGCATGAACCTCTTTCGTAAGTCAACAAAATGTTGAAGAATTTTTGGGTATATGATGTCCCAGAACAAAAATTTCTTTATGTTGGAATATCAGCTAGCATCGGCTTGAAGGATGAAAAAAATTGATATTGACATTGTAATCTGCGTTATAAAGATATGGAACCTTTTTTTTGTTAATAATGGTGTTGTACGGATCAGCTGGCGCGCACCTCAATTATTCCACTGGGTACCTGCTGCCTCCCACCTACACAGGTAAGTCTACCAACCAAAGCTTAGGCAGATTGGAAGAAATGACCTAGTTTTAGATTTGAAGCTTATAAAGATATCCAACCTTATATGCAATTATTGACCCTTGGTAATGAACCACAAGGAAAATATCCTCTAATACAAGTCGTATGATGATTTTTTTGTGACACTTTTTCCAAATCGAAACATCACTTATTCTATGCCGTGTTGCAAATTGTAGAACCAGAATGAGAGCATATCTTAGTGATAATGCAGTTGGCATGACTGTATGAAATAACTTTGTTTCTTTAGCAATATGATATTTAGAACAAAATAGCAATTTGATCTCACTCTTTGTAAGAGCTTTCTTGAGTTTACTGCCCATACAAGTCAAAACAACTCTATGGATTCTCACTGTGTAAGCTGGCCTAAACATCACTGTCATGAAAAAATAGGGTATTAGCATCTGAAGAATTTCCTTATAGAACACTTATTTTTGTTTTGGATTGATCTTATGCTGTTTTATGTTGTAAATATGCATTGACCTTAGAAAATTCCGGTTAGCTGGGTTCTCCTCAAATCTGCTTTATTTGTTGATTGTTGTTCCATCTTATCTGAATATTCTTTTAATAAATTAATCATCAAACACCAGAAGTACTTAATGGAAATCATGTTTGATAATATAATTCAATTCTTAATACATATGCATAAAGTGATTAGACTTTCGAAACATAAGAAGGTTGTTTAATACATTAAACAATGGTCTGCAAGTTCTGAATTGGAACAAGCTAAAATGTTTCCTGGAATCCCTGCAAGAACGTAAAGATTTGACAGAACCTTAAGTTTTTACAAACTAACCTTTTTATATTTATTCATATACAGACTTATTGAAAACTTTATCCTTTCATCCCTTATTTCCTCCCAACTATGTGGTGAAAGGATGAATTTTTTGGTATAATATGATGTGAAATTGTTGAGCGCAAAAAGCTAAAATAAGTGAAAATATCCTACTGCGTTGCCGTCCTATTCAAAAAGTTCAAAAGAATTGTCGTCCGTAACATAAACTAAAAAGTTGTTTTAAGCAAATAGTAATAACAAGTTATTTCTTCCTTATATATTTTTTTCTTAGTCATTCAAGGATTAGAAGTCATTACTCTCCGTTATTTGATAAGTAGAAATGGTTATCGTGCTATTTTTGTATTTTTAGTTTTTAGAAGTATCCTTCTAAGTGGAAGAATATCTGATTTTGGGTTTGGGTTGGGGTCTGCAAAATGAGGAAGATAAGTTACAGGGAATATCGATGCAGAAATCTATAAACATGAGACTCAAATATACATATCCCCTTCTTTGTTGACTTTGCATTGTTTTGTTCTAAATTTCTCTTTTAACTATTTGGATTGTAAGTTTTAGCTACGACAAAAGCAGAAAACATATATTACTACATTTCTTCTTTGAAACTTTAGTAGATGGCTAATCATGAATCTGAAGCAGAATGAATATGGTGGCCTCTTTCTGTTATTAGATAGAAAAAGAATGATCTCAATAAATGAAGCTACTTAATATTTTTCCTGACACATCCTATAGCAATGACCAACGACCTAGGAATACTTCCTGGTTAATTGGCAAAACCTCCCTTATATTAGGCAAGAGTTTAGTTGATATGATGATGGCTAAAAACAATGTCCTAAGTATATCTTGTTATTTGAAATTCTTTTAATACTGTTGAAGGTTGTGGTCTTTATGGAAGCTTTCATGGGCACATAACATTCTAGTGTAAGATGAATTGAGATTATTATATCAAAGATCTTGGTATTAGTTACTTGTATTCTTCCAGGAGTTCATTATATTAGTTACTTGTGTTCTTCTCCCTTGAGCGGAGGGTCTATCGGAAACAACCTCTCTACCTCCCCAAGGTAGGGGTAAGGTCTGCGTACACATTACCCTCCCCAGACCCCGCTTGTGGAGTTATACTGGGTTTGTTATTGTTATTGTTGTAGTTACTTGTGCTCTTCTAGAAGTTCATTATCTTGTATTTATCGATTGACCATCTATTGTACAAGCTCATAATGTCTGTCTTTGCTTCCTCCTAGTTGTTCCTCTTCCTCTTGGATTAGACTGTTGTCTTATGTTTGTAACATTGTGTTCTATTGTTGAATTGCAGACTCTTCCTCCATTAGAAAGCATTGATGGAATCAAGCAGAAGGAGGTGGAGAAACAATAATCTTTTGTTCTATTCGTTTAAGTTCGATTAAATGCAGTATGTGAAAAAATGCACCCACCGGCCACCCCTTTGTGTAGGTTGGAATTTTAGCACTTGAAACTAAATGATGTTGCAAATGACATCTCTTACTGGTGATTGTTTTTCTTCAACAGATCAGTTCTTAGTAGTTTAAACCAAAAGACTCCTTGGATTTAGAATAGACATTGTCGAATGAAGTATAAGTGATCATTTTGGTGAAGTAGGTGTAACAACTTGTCAACTTTTTCTGTGTTGCCTATTATATATCGAGTTCGTCCATTAAAAAGGCCTGAGTCGTCTGTGAACGTACACTATATGTGGAATTCCGTGTAAATGGTTCCTTCATTGGGGAAAGGGTGAAATATATCCCCTCCGCAATACAAAATATGTTAATTCTAATATCTGTTATGTTTTGCGATCATTCATACGTTCGTCATTCATACATTTTACGTTGGAGTTCTGTCAAAGCAAGGACAAATACGAGACGCTTTGTTAACAGCAAGGGGTACGAATGAGCCTAAAGTATGACAGAGGATGAAGTGTAGATATTTCGTATAGTGAAGAGGTAAATTCTTTATATTCATGCTTTGAAGTATCAATCCATGTTAGACTCCCTATACTTGTTTTACAATAAGGCAGGTTTAGTCTTTGGATTCAGTTTGTAGTTGGATGTTTTATGATAGTGTGTTAGATATAAAAACCACAGAGTTATATAGTTCATTCTAGTAATCTTTAACTTATGCTTTAGAGATTCGAAAATTGTATTTTAGTAAACGGAGAAATTGGGAGTGTCCTATTTCTAGAGTTTGGGCAATATACTTTAATGGAAATATAACCATTATCTATTTACTTAGCTCTCGTTTGGCCATAAAATTTGGGAGTTCTTTTTTTCAAATTTTGTTTTCAAATATTTGTTTGTTTCTAGATTTTAATCATTTTTTGGGCCAATTTTGAAAACAAGATCTTCAAATCCCAAAAACAGTTCTAGAGTAGTTTTTGAGGTTTTTAAAGTTTTTCACTCACATAACTTCAAATTCTTTTAAAGTAAAATGCATGTCCAAACACAATTTTTACTTTCAAAATTATGTTTCATCTCATCTTCAAAAATTTTATGACCAAACGTTAGTTTAAATCTTATTTGAGCCATAAAAAAAAAGAAAAGCAAAGAACAAAGAGATGAGCTAATTTAACCTCGGCCTTTTTAGAGTACTTTGGTTAAAAAGGTTTGGAGAAGGACATTTCTTTTGATTGTTTTATCCCGGAATTAACTAACATCGGAATTACTACAACGTTCCTTGGTATAAGAGTACTTTGCTATCATCTTGTTTGGATGGTTGTTATATATTGTTTCATAATGTATCGTATAATATTTTATTGTATTGGAATGTATCGTTTTGATGTATAATTAAATAGGTTGCATTATATTATGTCGTTTCATAATGTCATGCACCAACAATATGAAAAATAAACTTACAATATTACTAAGAAAAAGTAAAGTATAAAGTAAAATTATTATATAAAAATATATGGTAAATAATAAAATATGATTATTTAATAATATGGAAGGGCAAGATGAGAAGCAAAAATAAAATAACAACGCGACCATTGTTCCATAAGGTGACACTTTTCATCGTTACGTAACGATGAATTAACGATATAATACAATAAAATTTAAGCAAATATTGTATTTAAAGTAAAAATACAATGCAATACAACAGCTAACAACCATCCAAACAAGATGTAAATCGTGAGCAAATATCAAAAAAGAAAAAGAAAACAAATTAAGAAATAAATAAAAAAGAAATGAAAAATGAGGGAAAAAGCGATAAAATAGGGAGCTGTCAGTGCGTGACAACCACTAACAAGCAGTGAGGCAATGATAGCCCCCACCCACGACGTGTTACGCTGACTGTCACTCATTACCGTTCATCACAAATCCAACGGCTGACATTTCTTCACCAATCTTCAATATAAACTCTCCCTGTTTTCTCATTTTCCTCTAGAGGGTTTGAATAGAAGGAGGCTTCCCTTTGTGCAATTCATTCCGTTCCTGTTGTCTCTTTCTCTCTCTATAATCTCAAGGTAATAATTCATCTGCATTTCCTAATTTAATTCTCTTTTTCGCTTTTTTTTTAGAATTGTTATATATTGATGTTGAGGCGTAACTGATCGATTTTTGTAATAATTGTGTTTTCGATCCATAGATCCGTTCATTTTAATCTTCCGTTGTTTATCTGTTAAATTTTTTCGTTTCATTTGCATACACTGAGTGATTACGAAAAATATTTATACTGTCAGGTCAATAGGTAAATCGATTGATAAAGATTATTTAGTAATTTGGTAAAAATGGTAATTAATCTTCTATCTCGGGTTAAAAATCGCTAATTTGATTAATCCATGGAGATAGAATTGTTTTCTTTTTAGGAGTTTTTTTGTTTGAAGTTTTGATTAGGAATTTTTTGGATCTGGTGAGTACCTTTATGAATGTGGTAGATCTGTACTTGTTAACTGATAATGTCTTATTTGTATTAGCTCAGCAGAAGCAACTCTTATCGTTTGTGTTTGTTTTGATTTGTTGCGATAATCATGGTGTGGTGTAATGATTGTTGATGCCTTTCATGATGATCATGCTATATCTAATGCTGTGGGGATCTGAATTATATGGTTTGTTGGGGTCTCATTGTAGCTTTTTGTGTGAAACAGAAGTAATTCAGTTTCATTTGTGGGAAAGTATTACTCCCTCCGTTTCATTTTATGAATAAGACTTTTGAAAAACTTGTGATCTTAAACATGTCATAGTATTTGTGTGGTCTTCAAAGCTTGCCATCTAGGATAAGATGGAAAGTTCAAGTTAAATTGTTTCCAAATTTGGAAAAGGGTCATTTTTTTTTGTATATTAAAAAAGAAATAGGGTCACATAAACTAGAAACGGGGAAGTATGAAATTTGACGTGTGTTGTGTATTATGGAATGTGTACAACTTGTAAAGATTTGAGAAAAGCTGTATCTGTTGAACCTAATAAAGGTAAAAAATCAACCAATAAATTTGTGGTAATTATATCATGTAACCACCAGTTAGTGTTTCCTTTTTTGCCGTAGTTGACCATGGACTAATCCAACTCTCTCATTACCATCACAGCCCGATATTACATTTTCTGTATCCTCAACTCGATTTTTTGTGGTAGCTTTCTCTGACCAACTTCGTTATTCTATTTTCCGAGCTGGTTTATATGTCCAAATAACTCCGATACTGTGAAGCATATTCTACTTTTTTGTTGATGCACTGGTTAATCATTAGCTATAGTGATATCTATTATTTTCTTTAAAAACTTATTATGCAGTTTGTTCGCGTTTATTTTATTTTCCCTGCAAAGGGAGAATAAATTTCTCGAAAAACTGGAAAAAAACAGAGGTTCAAATATTAGTAACCTTTGTGTGAACGAATATTAAGAACATCGTTTCCCACAAGGCAAAGCTTTTCTTATAAACTATTTCTGATTGTTTTGATGAAAATTTTCCACCTTTGCTAAAGATGCTAGCTTTGTGTGGGGCTTTATGTGCTCAACATGTGTTAGTTATTTGTTATTTAGAAATAGCAAAAGCTAGTATGTGGAAGCAAGATATCAGAATCAGATGGTAATATTTTGGACCTATACATCTTTTGCTGAAGTTTTGTTTTTCAATGCAGGAAGTAGCATAAGATGGCAGACGGAGAGGATATTCAACCACTTGTCTGTGACAATGGAACAGGAATGGTCAAGGTAGGTTGAGGTTTTTTTTGTACCACAACAGAGTTGACGTGCTATTATGTTCTTTCCATTTAGTGATGCTTGTTTACCCTGTGGTCCATTGTGTTTACAAAATAAAGAGATTCTTATATTGATTTATTGTCTAGGCTGGGTTTGCTGGAGATGATGCTCCACGAGCTGTATTCCCTAGTATTGTTGGCCGGCCCCGCCATACTGGTGTGATGGTGGGCATGGGTCAGAAAGATGCCTATGTGGGAGATGAAGCTCAATCAAAAAGAGGTATTTTAACTCTTAAATACCCTATTGAGCATGGAATTGTCAGCAACTGGGATGATATGGAGAAGATATGGCATCATACTTTCTACAATGAGCTTCGTGTTGCTCCCGAGGAGCATCCAGTCCTCCTAACTGAAGCGCCTCTTAACCCAAAGGCTAATCGTGAAAAGATGACCCAGATTATGTTTGAGACTTTTAATACCCCAGCTATGTATGTTGCTATTCAGGCTGTACTCTCACTGTATGCCAGTGGTCGTACCACCGGTAAGAATTTTTTCCTTTTTTATTAGAATATTCTTTTTAAAGGACTGAGATCATTCAAGTTTCTTGATGCTTGTACCTCAAAAAGATTTGCATTTATGGGATACTTTGTGGATATGATGACTGATTTCGAAAAAGTATACAGCTAATGCTTTAGAAGTAATTTGACTGATGCAAGTAATGCAGCTTATAATATGTATTTCTTGGATGATCTATCCTTCCACTCTATCTTTGATTTGCATTTATGGGATACTTAGTGGATATGATGACTGATTTCGAAAAAGTATATAGCTAATGCTTTAGAAGTAATTTGACTGATGCAAGTAATGCAGCTTATAATATGTATTTCTTGGATGATCTATCCTTACACTCTATCTTTGGCAACAGTTCGCACAAAACCAATTTTTTTGGTGGTTGCCATCTTCTTTGGTTCTCACTTATAACCTCGTTATTTCTGACACGGTTATTATCAGTTCTGGTTATTGCTTCTAATTCATTTTCTTTTCCACAGGTATTGTGTTGGACTCTGGTGATGGTGTCAGCCACACTGTCCCAATTTATGAGGGGTATGCCCTCCCACATGCCATTCTCCGTCTTGACTTGGCAGGTCGTGACCTCACTGATAGTTTGATGAAGATCCTTACCGAGCGTGGTTACATGTTCACCACCTCAGCTGAGCGGGAAATTGTCAGGGACGTGAAAGAAAAGCTCGCTTACATAGCTCTTGACTATGAACAGGAACTCGAGACTGCAAAGACTAGCTCTTCTGTAGAGAAGAACTACGAGCTCCCGGATGGGCAGGTGATCACCATTGGTGCTGAGCGTTTCCGTTGTCCTGAGGTCCTTTTCCAACCATCAATGATTGGAATGGAAGCTGCTGGAATCCACGAGACTACATACAACTCTATCATGAAGTGTGATGTGGATATTAGAAAGGACCTTTATGGAAACATTGTGCTCAGTGGTGGCTCTACCATGTTCCCGGGTATCGCTGATAGAATGAGCAAAGAAATTACTGCACTGGCTCCTAGCAGCATGAAGATTAAGGTGGTGGCCCCACCAGAGAGGAAATACAGTGTCTGGATTGGAGGTTCTATCTTGGCTTCCCTCAGCACCTTCCAGCAGGTTTGCGTCCTCCTCCTCTCTCCTAATACAAAAAGCTTTTCTTTGTTTGATGTCTATCTTAACTAGAAGCTTGATAATTTCTGATGGGGCTTTCCGCTTCTCTTCTTTTGTGCAGATGTGGATTGCAAAGGCAGAGTATGACGAATCTGGTCCTTCTATTGTCCACAGAAAGTGCTTCTGATTTTCCAAGAGTGACAATGTTGGTGAAAGGAAAATACTTACTTCCTACTGGATCAGAATGCAGTTGCATTATTATATTCCAGCTTTATTTTCTTTATTTTTGTTCTTATGTTGGATTGAAGATACTTGAGTGGGCAAGGAGTTGATTGTTGGGTCATCGTATTCTTTTATTTCTCTATTTGACAAGTTTTTATTCTTCCATTGTTCTTCTATTTATGTGTCCCCCCACCCCCACCCCCACCCCACCCCTTGCATCTTGAGATGACTGAAGATTGGTTGACTAGGCAAGAACTTAATTAATGGTGCCTTTTCATAGCATAACATATACGTAGCTTTACTTTCACTGAGGAGTACTTATGGATACTGACATAAATTGTTTCACCTTCTGTGCAATGTAGCATCCGATCTTGGCCCGATTAGGTAAGCTGTCTCACCATATGTTGACTGTTGATTAAGGCTGCTGTGTCAAAAGAGCTTGGCAGTAGATCCCATAGCTAAAACTTGAACAAAAGAATAGAAAACTATCTCTAGTTGTTCATCTTCTGATTGTGTTATTTGAAGTCATTTGGTTCTTAAATGATCCTTGTGAATATGATTGTTCAGAGCGATATCTTACACAAATTGGAATTGGATCATTATCAAATATATCAGAAATTTTACGATAGCATAGCACGATCAGGAATTCCCTGTTTCAGAATAATAATTCTGAGTTAAACGCAGGAATACAATGGCTTTTCATTCTTTTTCACAAAATTGAGTTTCATACAAGGCGTGAAGATGTGATGACGATATAAGGCCCCGTTTGTCTATAAAATAATTTTCTTTTTTTAAAAATATGTTTGTTCATAAAATTTTGCATATTTTTGGAAATTTTCGAAAATCAGTTTTTCAGAAACCAAAACTTTTTCAAAAAATTATTTCTCTGCTCACGAAACTGCAACATTTTTTCAAATGAAATGCATGTCCAAACATAATTTCAAATTCCAAATAATATGTTTCAACTTAACTCCAAATAATATTTTTTCTTCAAAAATTATAATTTTTATATCCAAACTCCTACTAAGACACAGCTAAAGGAACTGTAGTAAACACATTTTTCTTCCTCAATCCAGTGAATTAAAATATTTTAACAACCTGAAACGTCGGCAGCCCGTCTAGCTCAGTTGGTAGAGCGCAAGGCTCTTAACCTTGTGGTCGTGGGTTCGAGCCCCACGGTGGGCGCCTTTTTTGGCCTACGTTTTATTTTTGTCGTTTTGGAATAAATATTAAATGGGCCTTTTGTCCATTTCAGGCCCATCAATTGGGATTAAGCTGCAGGGTCCATAATTCTCTTCTGAACCAAAGATTGATAGCTTTTGAATTGTTTCTCTTTTGGGCTTTTTTCACTTTTAGCCCGTGCCATAAACTATTTATATTTGGTAGCCGAAAAATTGTATAAAATTGGTATAATTTTATATATCACATAAGAATATATACATATTTTTTCGGATATTATTTTAACAGCGACTATACAGTGTCATTTTCCCTTCCCTTTTCCTAAAAGTAAAACGATAACTATACCCTAATGAATCAGATAATTTTTCACAGATTTTAGTATGTAACAAGATACTTACAAATATGACTTATATGTAAACTGAAGTATATTCATATTATATAATCTCATAAAGATTCTAAGAAGATAGCAAGGCATGGTTCTAATCTTGCTAATGTGAACGTAAGGTATACCACAATCAACCATTTTCATAACAATCTTCTTTGTTCCGATACACCTATAACAATATTTGCGTTTAAATACTTTTTGGTTGTTATTGATAAGAATTATTCAAAAATTAATTATTTTTTCCTTTTTAGTGTTACATATAAGAGATCAAAAATGATAGAATTCGAGGATTCACCAAATTATATAGAGAACCAGGTTCTCTATTAGTTTTCACAGATTACACACACACAACAGAAAATAAATGACACTGAGAGTTTATACGTGAAAAATTCCCAACTCAACGGGATAAAAAAATTACGACCTACCCTTGTAGGATTTCAACTTCAGTACTGAGCAAAACGTTTAGATTACAACCTATTGTAACCTAGGAATTAACTCCTTAATCCCTCACAAACTTGTAGCACGCCTATTACAAGCCACTTTATAATACCTCTATTACAAAGACTTTACAACTTGACTAATCTGGCCAAGACACAAACACAGGTAGGGGTGTTCATCGGTCGGTATGGTACGGTATTTAGATCATTCGATACGGTATTCGCTTTTCTAAAATGCTATACCAATACCGTACCTAATTACATTCGGTATGGTTCGGTTTTTTGCCTTTCGATTTCGGTTTATTCGGTACGGTAACTTCGGTTTGTTCGGCTCTAAAGTAACTTTTTGAACAACATCAAAATTAAATTATAATCAAGTGTGTGGAAGAGCTGACTCAATGAAGGTTCACATTATCCATTTGGAAGTTTAGATGTCCAGAACATAGAAGCAAAGCAGAGTACTCTGCTGCCCAGAATTCTATCTTATTAGCAACATAAATCAGCAACATATGAAGGCTTTGGACATACCCTTCCCTCTGCTTCAACGCCTATGTAGCTATCATAAATGAAAACAATTTGGCACTATCTATTTTTAATAACTAAGCGAAGGTCTAAGAAAATCATTTTTGGTCCATACTTGAACTCAAGTTGGAGGTAAGTCCAATGGGACATAGTAATTTACTGCCTTTGCAGTTTGCTCTATAACATTTGTCCACTCGATGTTTTCCTGACGAATAACGTTTATATCAACAAATGCGATGTTTCAATAATACGTGACAACTTCCATCAAATAATTAAAAATCAAGGGAGAGAACAGATTATGTAGTCTCTCTTTTATCCATCAGCAGGTATTGATCTCTTGTAGTTGTGGTATCATTTGAACCTCCATTTTCACCCGTTTTACTTTGAATCTCTGCCATATGTGAAGATAAAAAGTAAACCATGAAGGAATAATGTACCAACAAGTAAAACATGAAGCATATGGCATATATATAAGAGTAAAGAAACGATAATCTACCACAAAAAGAACATGAAAAATAATGTATTAAAACTCAATTTTACTACAATGTTACAATCGCCTTTGTCTTCTTTCAGTAATTTTGATTGTACCAAAAATCCTAACCCACTTGTGTACATCTTTTTTCAATATAACTTACCAAACATACATAGAGCAAGAGATGAACACACAAAGAAAAGGAGCAGAAGATTGAGAGAGATAGAGATGAAACAGAGAAGATGAGCAAAATATAGATAGCTAGATAGAGAGAGGGGGAGATCGAGAGCATACCTACTGCGAAGTGCGAAAGGAAAAAGCTAGAAGCCAGGCGCAACTTACTCCGAGAGAGCTGGAAAGATTTGTCTCAGATTTGTCTAAGTTGAAGGTTTGAAAATGGTGGATTTTGGATTTTTGGTTTCTAAACCTAAGA
>ML413775.1:0-101177 GCA_005239525.1 Nicotiana knightiana
TTAAACACACGCAATATCAGAATTAAAACTGGCCTCTTCATGGTCAGTTTGGTTTTGGTGATTTCATAACACCTAAACTATATTAGGGTGTTCTAAAGATTACAAAGAGAATACTCGAATGTAAGACCTCACGGGAGTTTCAAGTCAACACATTAGCTAGAGTTTTTATTTCTAGTTTCTTTCGTTTTTCTTGAAAAAGTGCAGCGGCAGTCAAATTGTAATCCCCTCCCCCCTATTTCTTTAGCTTTCATTGTAATATAAAGACTGGACTGTACATTTAATTTCTGTTTTTATTCATGTTCCTGAAATTTCAAGTTTATATTTTTGTTGTTTTGTCCTGCCCTGATACTAGACAAAAGAAGAATATGTATAAATAATCCCATTTTGGATTTATTTTTCTTTAAAAAATGGTTATCTCAAATTCAGTGGACTTTTCACACAAATCAGTAGATTGTTTTCAGTTCACCTTGTATCTTCTAAATCTGCAAAAAATCAATGTATACATGTGCGTGAACTCTAAAACTTTAGATACATGAGATTAGTTCGTTAAGAATTTCTAGGGATTACTGGTTCCAAACTTAATAAAACCGCATAGGGCAGAGTCTGTGTTAAAAATCATTAAAATTCTAGAAAGAATAGGGAGATTCCAGCTTGTCCATAAGTATCAGACTTAGCAAAAAATGTATTTAGATATCTGAATTTCATATATATATAGCTGAACGAACAAAGGATGTTTTGATTCCCACGTTTGCCATCATGGGCTAAAAACAAATTCTTTTCAGAACTAGCAATCATATCACACGGAGAACTGGTTTAGGATGGACTGACGTGACAAAACAGGGCTAGATGAGGCCATAGCCTATAAGATGTTCTTTTTAGGACAACGAATATCGTTTAGGAGATCTTCTAGGTAGAATGGATACCTTTAGTTCGAAATTTTGATAGAAAAATCAAATATTATACCGAAGCTACCTAACCAACATTCGGGAGCGACAACTCATGTCCCCGTCTTTAACTTCAAAATTATGATAAAAATCACATGTTGTAATTACGGGTGCATTTCATGTGGCGTAATTATAATGTGTTTAAAAACAACAAGTGCACGCCATCGTGACTTGTCCCAAGATAAATCCATAAATATCAAAAATTATTTACATACCCCATAAGCTAAAAATACCTCTTTTAGATAAAAAATCCCAAAAACCTAGAGAATAATCGAATATCGCCTCAAACATGCATAGTTAATCGTCATGACCATAGTCATATAATCTACACTCGGGTGTGGCAACTCATGTCCCCGACTCTAACTCAAAACATTAATTAAATGAGCATGTTGTAAATCGCGGGTACATTTCATGTGGCGCGGTTTGCAACGTGTCCAAAAATAACAAGTGCACGTCAATCGTGACTTGTATTAAAATAATTCCATAAATATTAAAAAGCGGATAAAAAGCAAGAGAGATAAAAGCACAATAGGTTTAAAATATGTAAATAATTAGATAATTAGGCCAAACATTAATAGTTAAGCGACCGTGCTAAAACCACGGAACTCGGGAATGCCTAACACCTTCTCCCGGGTTAACAGAATTCCTTGCTCGGATTTCTGGTCGCAGACAAATTAAAACAGAGTCAAATTTCCTCGGTATGGGATTTCAATAAATAAATGGTTTCCCGAAACACCGTAAAAAATTCGGGTGGCGACTCTGAAACTAATAAATCCCAAATCCGCATAATGTCACTTAAATTGAAAAAACTCCTGTATCCAACTCTTGTCGGAAAAAGGAGGTGTGACATTGAGAGCACTGAATACACCATTATTTTGGAAGCCTTTCAAGAGAGAATCTTGTATCTTTGTAAGTTTTATGACTCTATTTATTGCTTTGTTCTTTGATTCTAGTATGAGTACCTAGTTTTAAACACTCAGTTTGTGGACCCTAAATGGGTGTAATATTAGTGGGTGTTTACCATTTAATATATATATATATATATATAATGGTTGGTTGATATTTATCCATTTTTCATGCTTCATGTAATGTTGGTGGTTGCAAGCATTGACTAATGCCATTTCACTATATCTTTACTTGGAAAAGTGGGTTAGGGTTTGTTAGAATTGAATAGCAAAAACTCAAGGCTTTAAATCTTGTTTAATAGAATCGCTTAGGAATAAGCGGGTTCTATTTGGAATAAATTGGTTATTCTTAATTGCAACTCTTTTATATTTGGGAAAATCATAAAGAGAAAATATTATTTAACAATTGGGAAACATTGTGTAGTCATTTAGAAATCATTTGGATATCAAAGGACTTTCCATTAGAAATATATCATATTAACACTGATAGCATTATATTCCATTGATCGGGACACAACGTTGGTTTCCTTAATCAAATTAATTACATTCGCACGACAAAATAGTTTTCTTTATTACACATAGTTACAACACTCTCTTTTAAGCTAACGGAGTAGGATTACCACTTGAGTCAAGTTTCACATTATTCAAGTAATCTTTTCACACCTATTCCCTTTGGGATTCGACCCCAACCTAGTTGGTTTATTAAAACTCGAGGTTTCATGGTGCCAAGGTAGGATAAATGTAACGAACCGACCGGTTGTTTTGCGTTATCGGACCCCCGTTCCCCTAAATGAAACTTCCCATAGTGACTTATTAGGATTTATTACTTGCGGGGACTGGTGGTCTGTGCTTCGGAGGTGTTTAGAGTGCTATAGGAACAATTGGTTCCTTAAGGTTGGCCTTTAAGACCAAGTTTGACTTCGGTCAACAATTTGGGTAAACGACCTTGAATCGAGTTTCATCAGTTCTGGTAGCTTCGTGTGATGATTTTGGACCTGGGCGTACGTTCGGAATGGGTTTCTGATGACCCGGGGGAATTTCGACGCCCAATATTGAAATAAGAAGCTCCTTAAGTTCCTATTTTTTGTTTGGGACGTGTTTTTGTGTTATCGAGGTCCGAACAAAATTTTGAGACCGGGAATAGTTCCTTATGTTAATTATGACTTGCCTGCAAAATTTGGTGTCATTCCAAGTTGTATAGGTTGGTTCGGCGCGTTGTTAGCGAAGTCTAGAAAACTTAAAGTTCCTAAGTTTGGTTATTGGGGTTTGGAGGTGTGATTTTGAGTCTAACGTTGTTTTGGGTGTTCCGAAGGCTCAAGCGAGTCCGTATTATGATTTGGGACTTGTTGGTATATTTGGTAGAGGGCTCGGGTGGACCCAGGTGCCTCCCGGGCATATAACGTGGCTAAAAACTAGCTAAAATAGCTGCTGGTACACATGTTCTGGTGTGACCGCAGGTGCGGGACCGCTCCTGCGGTCCCAAGCATTGCAGGTGCAACCCCAGTGCTTTGGCCAATTATCACAAGTGCGGACAAATTTCCGCAGGAGCGAAGACGCAGGTGCGGTCTCCACTCCGCAGGTGCGGGCCCAAGCTCCCCACTCCATTTCCGCAGGTGCAGGCCTTTGCTCGTAGGTGCGAGACCGCATGTGCGGTCCTCAAGCCGCAAGTGCGAAAACATAGTCTAGACAGTGTGTTTTTATACACGGGTCTTAACACATTTTTCTCATCTTCTTCTTCTTCTTCCTTGGGGCGATTTCCACCATTGTTGAGGGGCAAACGATCTGGTCATTTTAAGGTACGTAAAATCTACTCTAATATTAGCTTCATGCATGGATTATAAGCTAAATTAACTACCTAAATTAGTGAAAAATCAAGAATTGGGTAGTGACCTAGGGCCTTGGATAATTTGAGAATTTACCCGTCAATTAGCTATGAAATCGAGTGAAAATCGTATATTAGTGATGCTTAGGCTATGGGTGAGTGTTTCCTTTGAGAATTATTGGAATCCGAGCATGCGGGCCCGGGGTCGGATTTTAGAATTTCTTCAAGAATGGTGAATTTACTAAATTAGTAGGAGAATTTCCATACTTTGAGCATAAATTAATGAATTTTTATAACTATTGGCTAGCCTCGTGTGCAGAGTTCGGAGTTTCGGGTGCGTTCTTGGTCTGGGAAGTGAATTTGACACGAGGTGAGTCTCCTTTCTAACCTTGTAAGAGGGAATTGTCCCCGTAGGTGATTATAAATGGTGGTTTTGTCCTTATTTGCGGGGTCTGCATACGCACGAAGTGAGGAGAGTCTGTGCGTAGCTACTATTATGCCTTGTCGGGTAGTTTAGGACTCACAAGCATGCTCTATGTGTTGTATCTGTGATCTTGTATATGGATTAAGTAGCCTAATGTCCTTGAATCTCGCATGTGAATGACTAAGGGGTTATGCTTGAAGTTGATATCTCTAAAATTCTCACACTGTTAGTATGTTCCCTGCTAAATTATCTGGAAATCTCCTGCTAATCATGAATTTATGTGGGAACCCGAGTCGCAGGTATGATTCACGAGCGGGGTGGTCTTGGTATTATATTAACCGTGTCGCATGTTCGATTCACGAGCGGGGCAGATAGATGCATCTATGGTTCGGGCCGTTCGACCCTCGACAGTGCACATTTACTTTTCACGTCGTAATGACCGTACGCTCATAGCTATGCTTTAGTAATTTGTGAGAAGCCGTGTAATTGCAAGTGTTGATTTCATGAAAAGAAAGAAGGTTAAATAGCTTGTATGCCATGGAAAAAGGATGACGCGAGGGTACTAGTGATTGTTATTTGATGCTCATTTCTTATTAATGTTCAGTACTGCTACTACTAATTAGCATGTATTCATCCCACATTGTCTGACCCTAGTAAGTATCACGTCGACCTCTCTTCACTACTTCTTCGAGGTTAGGCGGGATACTCACTGGATACATATCTGTTTATGTACTCATACTACGCTTCTATACTTAATTGTACAGGTTTTGAGGTTGGTGCATATGGTTATCTGACCGGAGCTTGACATACATTCTAGACCTGACTCCACGGTGAGTTGCCTCCTTTGGAGATTCTCAGTTGTTCTATGAAGTTATATTTTGTTTATTTCTATCTACATCCTTTCACACAGCAGTACAACTTTTATCATCTTTTTTATATTCTACTAGATCGCCTATTGACATGTGACACTAGTTCCTAGCATGCACATAGTAGGCTCTTATTTTGGGACTGTATATATTGGATCCCGATCATTTCGGTTGTATTTATTTAAATTGGTTAATGTTTCCGCTTTTATTTAAATGATCAAAGTTTAAAAAATTGGTAAGTGTGGGGTTGGTATGCCAAATAAGGATAACCTCACTAGTAAACAATTGTTGTCTTGCCTGACACTGGTGTTGGGCGCCATCATGACCTGTGTTTGATTTTGGGTCGTGACAACATGGTATCAGAGCACTAGGTTCACGTAGGTCTCACAAGTCACGGGCAAACCTAATAGAGTCTCGCGGATCGATACGGAGACGTCTGTATTTATCTTCGGGAGGCTATAGGGTGTTAGGAAACCTCTCTTTATTCATGATCTATCATGCAATTGATGGTATATTAAATCTCGTTCTTCTATTCTCTCACAGATGGTGAGGATGAGTACATCTGGTAGAGGCCGGGGGAGGGCACCGGCCCGTGGTAGGGGACGGGGGCGTCCCAAAGCTATTCCAGTTGCACCACCAGTGGATCCTACTATAGAGGAGCAGGGGGAGGTGCCCCCAGCGTGTCCTGCTCTAGTAGACTTCATGACAGCGCCAGGCTTCCAGGAGTTCATGGGCCGTATGTTGAGATTTATGGATACTATGTCCCAGGCTGGTTTATTTCCAGCGGATACTGCCACATCTCAGGCAGGAGGGGGAGCCCAGACCCCTACTGCCCAGGTTGCAGGCCAGACAGTCGCACTTCATCATACCTCAGGTACACTGCCCGTGGGTGGGGTTCAGCCTGTAGCAGCAACACCTGAGCCTAGACCAACTACGGACGGTGATCCGTAAAAGTTATTGGACAGATGGACTCGATTTCATCCTACGGTCTTCGGGGTTGAGCGAGGGGAGGATGCCTAGGATTTCATTGACAGGTGCAGGGACCGACTGCACAACATGAGGATACTGGAGTCCCATGGAGTGGACTTCGCTACTTTCCAGTTAGCGGGCAGGGCTCGCAAATGGTGGCAGTCCTATATTCTCAGCAGGCTAGCAGGTTTTCCTCCTATCACTTGGGAGCAGTTCACTCAGATGTTTCTAGACAGATATAGTCCACCCTCTGAGAGGGAAGAGTTGCGGTATCAGTTTGAGCAGCTGGAGCAGGGGCAGTTGTCAGTGACATACTATGAGACATATTTTTTAGAGTTGTCTCGCTATGCACTCATGATACTACCTACCGATGCTGAGAGAGTGCTGAGATTTGTAGTCGGGTTGCATCCAGGTCGTAGGACCAACATGGCCCGGGAGGTGGAGATGAGGACTCCTTATCAGCTAGTAGTGGAGATTTCTCATAGGATCGAGGGTTATCGGTGGAGGGTCAGGGAGTAGGTACAGTCGGATAAGAGAGCCAGATACTCCGAGGATTTCAGAGGTGCCCCAGCTAGGGGCAGAGGTAAGTTTGGTAGGGGTCAGCCCAGCAGGCCCCCATATCCAGCACCACCGCCACCTCCAATGAGGCCTTACTTCAGTGCTATGCCAGAGGGTTCTCACCGTCCCCCAGTTATCCAGGGTTCTACTTCAAGGCAGTAGGTCGTGCCTCCAGTGAGATGTTACGAGTGCGGGGATCTCGGCCATATCAGGAGGACTTGTCCCAGGTTTTGGGGCAAGGAGGTGCAGCAGGGTTACCATCCTACGAGTCTAGCACCAATAGTTTGGCCACCTAGAGGTGGGAGACAAGTCGGCAGGGGTCGTCCTAGAGGTGGAGGCCAGTCAGGGGGAGGTCAGCCAGCTCTTGTTCATTATGGCGGGGCTCAGTCTTTTGGTGCTCCAGCTAGATTCTATGTTTTTCCGGCCAGATAAGATGTAGTGGCCTCAGACGCCGTGATCACAGGTATTATTACAGTATGCGGTAGAGAGGCATCAGTCTTATTTGATCCAGGATCCACTTATTCCTATGTTTCGGTCTTATTTGCTCATTTCCTGGATGTCCATCGTGAGTCCTTGGGTTCTCCATGTCCACTCTTGTGGACGATTCTGTTGTAGTAGACCGTGTTTACCGGTCCTGTATGGTCACATTCTACGGATTTGAGACTCGAGCGGATCTCTTATTTCTCGACATGGTTGATTTCGAGATTATTTTAAGCACAGATTGGCTATCTCCTTATCATGTCGCTCTAGATTACCATGTCAAGATAGTTACTTTAGCCATGCCAGAGTCGCCTAGGCTGGAGTGGTGAGGTTCCTCAGTTAGTGCAGCCAGTCGGGTTATTTCATTCTTGAAGGCTCGACATATGGTCGAGAAGGGTTGTCTGACCTATTTTGCTTATGTGCAGGACACCACCGTCGAGTCTCTGACGATTGATTCCGTGCCAGTTGTTCGAGAGTTTGTTGATGTATTTCCTTCGGATCTTCCAGGCATGCCTCCGGATCATGATATTGATTTCTACATTGATTTAGCTCCAGACACCCAGCCTATATCCATTCCTCTGTACCGTATGGCTCTGAAAGAGTTGAAGGAGTTGAAGGAGCAGCTTGAGGAGTTGTTAGTTAAGGGGTTCATCAGACCGAGTGTATCGCTGCTCCAGTTCTATTTGTGAAGAAGAAGGATGGGTCTATGCGGATGTGTATTGATTACCGCCAGTTGAACAAGGTTACCATTAAGAACAAGTATCCTTTGCTGTGCATCGATGATTTGTTTGACCAGTTGCAAGGTGGTCGTGTGTTTTCTAAGATTGATTTGCGATCAGGGTATCATCAGTTGAGGATTCGGGCTTCGGATGTTCCGAAGACTGCTTTTCGTACGAGATATGGCCATTATGAGTTCCTAGTGATGTCTTTTAGCTTAACTAATGCCCCCGAGCAGCATTCGTGGACTTGATGAATAGGGTGTTAAGGTCGTATATTGGTTCCTTTGTCATTGTCTTCATTGATGACATTTTGATTTACTCACGTAGCCTGGGGGAGCACGAGCAGCATTTGAGAGTTGTGCTCCAGACTCTGCGAGAACAGAAGCTATATGCTAAGTTCTCCAAGTGTGATTTTTGGTTGGATTTTGTGGCATTCTTAGGGCATGTGGTATCTGGAGAAGGTATTAAGGTTGATCCTCAGAAAATCGAGGCAGTTCAGAGTTGGTCGTGTCCCACTTCAGCTATAGAGATCAGGAGCTTTTTGGGCCTAACAGGCTATTATCGCCGATTTATGGAGGGTTTCTCTTCTATTGCAGCTCCATTGACTAGATTGACTCAGAAGAATGCCCCGTTTCGATGGTCTGACGAGTGTGATGCGAGCTTTCAGAAGGTCAAGACAGCATTGACTCAGCGCCAGTTCTAGTATTGCCTTTCGATTCTGGGATGTACACAGTATATTGCGACGCTTCACGCGTTGGCTTGGGGTGTATATTGATGCAGGAGAGGCGAGTTATTGCTTATGCTTCGCGCCAACTAAAGGTTCATGAGAAGAATTACCATGTGCACGATTTGGAGTTGGCGGCGGTTGTTCACGCCCTTAGATTTGGAGGAACTATTTGTATGGAGTGTCCTGTGAGGTTTATACAAACCATTGTAGCTTGCAGCACTTGTTCAAGCAGAAGGATCTTAATTTGAGGCAGCCCATATGGCTTGAGTTGTTGAAGGATTATGGTATCACCATTCTTTATCACTCGGGCAAGGCAAATGTGGTAGCAGATGCTTTGAGGAGGAAGGTTGGGAGTATGGGTAGCTTGGCTTATATTGCAGCAGAGGAAATACCTATAGCCTTGGACATTCATTCCTTGGCCAATCGCCTAGTAAGGTTAGACCTTTCAGAGCCTCGTCGAGTTTTAGCACATGTGGTTGCTCAGTCTTTGTTATTGGGAAAGATTAAGGCCCGACAGTTCTATGATCGATGCTTAGCAGAGCTTCGGGAGATAGTGGTTCAGGGTAGGGCCAAGGAGGTTACTATTGGCGAGGAAGGTGTTCTGAGACTTCAGGGCCGCCTATGTGTTCCTAATGTTGATGGCCTGAGGGAGAGGATTCTAGAGGAGGCACACAGTTCTCGGTATTTTGTTCACCCTGGTGCTACGAAGATGTATCGTGATTTGAAGCAGCATTACTGGTGGAGGTCAATGAAAAAGGACATTGTGGAGTATGTGACTAGGTGTCTTAATTTCCAGCAGGTTATGTATGAGCACCAGAGGCTAGGAGGACTACTTCAGCAGATGCCCATTCCTGAGTGGAAATGGGAGCGCATCACTATAGATTTCGTGGTTGGGTTGCCTCGGACTTTGAAGAAGGTTGACGTTGTTTGGGTCATTATGGATAGATTGACCAAATCGGTGCATTTTATTCCAGTAGTTACTACATATACTTCTGAGAGGTTGGCCCAGATCTACATTCGGGAGATAGTTCGGTTGCATGGTATGCCGATATCCATTATATCAGATCGAGGTCCTCAGTATACCTCACACTTCTTGAGAGCATTGCATAGTGAGATGGGCACCCAGATAGACCTCAGCATAGCATTTCACCCTCAGACTGATGGTCAGTTAGAGCGTACAGTTCAGATATTGGAGGACATGCTCAGGGCATGTGTGATTGACTTCGGAGGTCAGTGGGACCAGTTCTTGCCTTTGGCCGAGTTTGCTTACAATAATATTTATCAGTCCAGCATTGAGATGGCACCATTTGAGGATTTGTATGGTCGGCGATGTCATTCTCCTATCGGGTGGTTTGAGCCTGGCGAGGCTAAGATATATGGCATCGACCTGGTGAGGGATGCCTTGGAGAAAGTGAAGTTGATTTAGGAGAGGCACCGTACAGCACAGTCGAGATAGAAGAGTTACCTGCATCAGAGGGCGCGTGATGTATCATTTATGGAGGGAGATAGGGTCCTGTTGAAAGTCTCGCCTATGAAGGGTATTATGAGGTTTGGGAAGAAGGGNTTAATTCACCTCGCACTTCTGTAGATTATTGCATAGTGAGATGGGCACCCAGATAGACCTCAGCATAGCATTTCACCCTCAGACTGATGGTCAGTTAGAGCGTACAGTTCAGATATTGGAGGACATGCTCAGGGCATGTGTGATTGACTTCGGAGGTCAGTGGGACCAGTTCTTGCCTTTGGCCGAGTTTGCTTACAATAATATTTATCAGTCCAGCATTGAGATGGCACCATTTGAGGATTTGTATGGTCGGCGATGTCATTCTCCTATCGGGTGGTTTGAGCCTGGCGAGGCTAAGATATATGGCATCGACCTGGTGAGGGATGCCTTGGAGAAAGTGAAGTTGATTTAGGAGAGGCACCGTACAGCACAGTCGAGATAGAAGAGTTACCTGCATCAGAGGGCGCGTGATGTATCATTTATGGAGGGAGATAGGGTCCTGTTGAAAGTCTCGCCTATGAAGGGTATTATGAGGTTTGGAAAGAAGGGCAAGCTGAGCCCGAGATTTATAGGTCCATTCGAGGTGTTGAGGCGAGTTGGGGAGGTTGCTTATGAGCTGACCTTGCCTCCCAGTTTATCAGAAGTTCATACAGCTTTTCATGTATCCATACTCCGGAGGTACCACGCCGACTTCTCTCATGTGGTTGATTTCAGCACTATTTATTTGAATGAGAGGTTGGGCTACGAGGAGGAGCCAGTTGCTATTATTGATAGGCAGGAGCGCCAGTTGAGGTCCAAAAGAGTTTCTGCCATAAAGATCCAGTGGAAGGGCCAACCAGTTGAGGAGGCAACCTGAGAGTCCGAGGAGGACATGCGAAGCAGATATCCACACTTATTCATCACTTCAGGTATGATTTTTGACCCGTTCGAGGACGAACGTTTGTTTAAGAAGTGGAGAATTTAACGATCCGACCGGTCGTTTTGCGTTATCGGACCCCGTTCCCCTAAATGAAACTTCCCATGGCGGCTTATTAGGATTTATTACCTGCGGGTACTGGTGGTCGGGGATTCAGAGGTGTTTAGAGTGTTATAGGAACAATTGGTTCCTTAATGTTGGCCTTTAAGGCCATGTTTGACTTCGGTCAACAATTTGGGTAAACGACCTCATAATCAAGTTTTGTCGGTTCCCCTAGCTTCGTGTGAATGATTTTGGACATGGGCGTATGTTCGAAATGGGTTTCTGATGACCCGGGGGCATTTCGGCAACCAATATTGAAATAAGAAGCTCCTTAAGTTCCTATTTTTGGTTTGGGACGTGTTTTTGTGTTATAAAGGTCCGAACGGAATTTTGAGATTGGAAATAGTTCTGTTATGCTAATTATGACTTGCCTGCAAAATCTGGTGTCATTCTGAGTTATATAGGTCGGTTCGGCACGTTGTTAGTGAAGTCTAGAAAACTTAAAGTTCCTAAATTTGGTTCTTGGGGTTTGTAGGTGTGATTTTGAGTTTTAACATTGTTTTGGGTGTTCCGAAGGCTCGAGCGAGTTTGTATTATGTTTTGGGACTTGTTGGTATATTTGGACGAGGGCTCGGGTGGGCCCAGATACCTCCTGGGCACCTAACGGCGATAAAAACCAGCTAAAATAGTTGCTGGTGAACATGTTCTGGTGTGACCACAGTTGCGGTTGCCCAGTCGCAGGTGCGGGACCGCTCCTGCGGTCCCAAGCAACGGAGGTGCGACCCCAGTGGTCTGGCCAATTCTCGCAAGTGCGGACAAATTTCTACAGGTGCGGTCTCCACTCCGCAGGTGCGGGCCCAGGCTCCCCAGTCCATTTTCGCAGGTGTAGGCCTTTGCTCGCAGGTGCGGTGCTCGAGCCGTAGGTGCGAAAACACTGTCTAGACAGTGTGCTTTTATACACGGTTCTTAACACATTTTTCTCATCTTCTTCTTCTTCCTTGGGGCGATTTCCCCCATTTTTTAGGGGAAAACGACCTGGTCATTTAAGGTAAGTAAAATCTACTCTAATATTAGCTTCATGCATGGATTATAAGCTAAATTAACTACCTAAATTACTGAAAAATCAAGAATTGGATAGTGACCTAGGGCCTTCGATAATTTGAGAATTTACCTGTCAATGAGCTATGAATCGAGTGAAAATCGTATATTAGTGATCCTTAGGCTATGGGTGAGTGTTTCCTTCGAGAATTATTGGAATCTGAGCATGCGGGCCCGGGGTCCGATTTTAGAATTTCTTCAAGAATGGTGAATTTACTAAATGAGTAGTAGAATTTCCATACTTTTAGCATAAATTAATGACTTTGTATAACTTTTGGCTAGCTTCGAGTCCTCGGGTGTAGAGTTCGGAGTTTCGGGCGCGTTCTTGGTCCGAGGAATGAATTCAACACGAGGTGAGTCTCCTTTCTAACCTTGTAACAGGGAATTGTCCCCTTAGGTGATTATAAATGGTGGTTTTGTCCTTATTTGTGGGGGCTGCGTACGCACGAAGTGACGAGAGTCCGTGCGCAGCTACTATTATGCCTTGTCAGGTAATTTAGGACTCACATGCATGCTCTATGTGTTGTATCTGTGATCTTGTATATGGATTAAGTAGCCTAATATCCTCGAATCTCGCATGTGAAGGCCTAAGGGGTTATGCTTGAAGTTGATATCTCTAAAATTCTCACACTATTAGTATTTTCCCTGCTAAATTATCTGGAAATCTCCTGCTAATCATGAATCTATGTGGGAACCCGAGTCACATGGATGATTCGTGAGCGGGGTAGCCCTAATATTATATTAACCCGAGTCGCAGGTATGATTCGCGAGCGGGGGTGCTCTTGGTATTATATTAACCGTGTCACATGTTCGATTCGCGAGCGGGTCAGATAGATGCATCTATGGTTCGTGTCGTTCGACCCTCGGCAATGCACATTTACGTTTCACGTCGTAACGACCGTACGCTCATAGCCTATGATATGCTTTAGTAATTTGTGAGAAGCCCTATAATTGCAACTGTTGATTTCATGAAAAGAAAGAAGGTTAAATAGCTTGTATGCCATGGAAAAAGGATGGCGCGGGGGTACTAGTGATTGTTATTTGATGCTCATTTCCTTATTACTGTTCAGTACTGCTACTACTGGTTAGCCTGTATTCATTCCACATTGTCTCAACCTAGTAAGTATCACGTCGACCTCTCGACACTACTTTTTCGAGGTTAGGCGGGATACTCACTGGGTACATATCTGTTTATGTACTCATACTACGCTTTTGTACTTAATTGTACATGTTTTGAGGCTGGTGCATGTGGTTATCCGACCGGAGCTTGACATACATTCTGGACCTGACTCCATGGTGAGCTGCCTCCCTTGGCGATTTTCACCTGTGCTATGGAGTTATCTTTTGTTTATTTCTGTCTACATCCTTTCAGACAGCAGTACAACTTGTATCATCTTTTGTATATTCTACTAGATCGCCTATTGACTTGTAACACTAGTTCCTGGCATGCACATAGTAGGCTCTTATTTTGGGACTGTATATATTGGATCCCGATCATTTCGGCTGTATTTATTTGAATTGGTTAATTTTTTCGCTTTTATTTAAATGATCAAAGTTTAAAAAATTTGGTAAGTGTGGGGTTGGTATGTCAAATAAGGATAACCTCACTAGTAAACAACTGTTGGCTTGCCTGACACTAGTGTTGGGCGCCATCACGACCTGTGTTGGATTTTGGGTCGTGACACTAATGCGTTGGGGAGTTTGAGAAAATTGTTGCAGAGCATGGCGTTTCTGCGGTTCATTATGCAACCGTAGAACTACTCTGCGGATCGTAGATCCGCCGCGGAGTAGAACAAAAAAATAGACCAATTTTGGAGGTCGTATTGCATACACTATCGATGCAAAATCGTTTCATCGGGTGCACATCTGTCACATAACGAGCATGAAGATTCTTGGAGGGAGATTCTCTGGCGTATTATGTGATCGCATAACTGATATGCGGACCGCAGATCTGTCACAAACCGGACCAGGCCAGCCGAGTTTTGTAGGACCATTTTGCGTTCCACTTTGCGGACCACACACCTGATCTGCGGTGCACTCTATGACTGCATAGTTAAGTTCGGAAGGTTCATTTTCTGATTTTATAACCCAATCCCATTTTATAAAACAACATTGGGGTTATTTTAGAAGGTTCGGACCATTTTTTTAGGGAGAGGAAAGTGCTCCAGATTAAAAGAAGGAATCCCAAAGCTATTTGTTCATCTACCCTTGCTCATGTCTTGGAAAATTCACAAGGAAACCATGCTAGTTGTCTTCTAAAGAGGTAAGGTTCTATCCCTAACTTTCCATTTTGAATTTTGGGTAGAAGATGGGTAATGAGGAGTGTGATTCTTGGGTATGAGATTGTTATTTATGCATGCATGTACCATCAAGGTTTGTGGGAAGGTTGTTGAGATAAAATGGTTATAAATTGGGTTGTGGGATGAAGGAATCCACCATAGGAGAACCTTGGAACCATAATGCACACCTGGTTCTAGATAAAATGCTTAAACGAGACGAACCCCTGAATATCTTCCTAATTATGGTTCAGTTTTATTATGTCTTTAAATAGAATGAAGTTGCTAAGATTTCTGGATCATTGTAGTAATTTTAGGAAAGCTCAAAGCAAGGAATTATCTGAATCTTATACATTTCCTAAGGTCTGGTAGTACAAATCATGAGTTTCTAAGATTAGAATTTACAAAGCTAGTATGGGATAAATACATCATTTATTCGAAAAGCACATAAACAGATTTATATATTCTAAGGCTACCATGAACAAGAGGCAGCTATAACTAGAATGCAGGTACGTCTTCAATTCCAACTCCCCTCGATCACAGCAACATCAACATTCAACATTTGTATGCAAGGTGCCGAAGTGTTGTATGAGTACAACCGACCCTATGTACTCAATAAATAACAAATCTGACCTTAGGTTGAACGTGGTGACGAGCTACAACAAAGGTTGAGTCCGACACCAATGGCCCATAACAGTTCATAACAACGTAAAGCAAGTAATAAAAGAAGTAACTCACAAATAAAAGCTCAACTTATTCATAGTTCCCGAAAATAGTTCCGCTTTTCAAGTATATTAGTGAAAACCCAAGTCTTTTACCGAAATTGCTAAAAAATATGAGAGAGTTTGAAAACTGTAATTTTTCCCCATAGCTTTCCACGATAAATGCTTCGTTTTCAAATGGCATGAGGAAAATACATCTCTATGCCTATATGTCAATATGTGTGAGAAGTCATGAATGACGTGATACCGTACATCATGAGGAAAAATGCATCTCTATGCCAGTATGTCAAGTGTGCATGTCTAATGCGATTCAACTCAGTGATAAAACCACATGCATACTCTCCAGAGTATCAATTCACTCCGTCCTCTCATTCACTCACTCCTCCCAGTCACTAAGTCCTCACAAAAATTCAGTCCTCACAGTCACTCAGTCCTCCAAATCACTCAGTACTCGTACTCGGTAGGTACTTCCGCTCACTGGGAGTATGTACAGACTCCGAGGGGCTCCTTCAGCCCAAGCGCTATAACAAGCCAATCATGGCATAAATCAATAAATGTGTTGCAGCATGCAGCTCGCCCCCATCAAAAATCAATAAAATATGTTGCGGCGTGCATCCCGATCCCACAGACATCCTCACCATCATGCCCTCAGCCTCACTCAGTTATCAATCTCTCCAGTCCCTCGAGCTCTCAATGACATGAAAAATCAACCCAAAAGTAATGATGTGATGTATCAATAAATGGCAAAAGAGACTGAGATATTATATGCATATGATTGCGTATGACTGAGTATGTAAATGCAATGAAAGTAGATAACTCAACAGCACCTCATTGGGTCCAAATAGGATAAACATGTAGCCTAGACATGGTTTCTAACATTGGTCCCAACTCAATAGCTCTAATACATAGATATTTCATAATTACAGGTAAGATCGGGTAACTATAGAGTACCACAGGGATATGGAGTCACAATTCACACGGTGCATGCCCACACGCCCATCACCTAGAATGTGCGTCGCCTCAACACTCAAACACATAACACGTAATTCGGGGTTTCATACCCTTAGCACCAAGTTTAAAATTGTTATATACCTAAACAAGCCAAATCCAATACCGAGCAAGCCCAACGATGCCCCAAAGATGCCATCACACGCGTACCGACCTCCGAATGACTCGAAACTATCCAAAAGCAACTAAAATACATAAAATAATGCCAAAGGAAACAAACCCAATCGAAAATGGTTGAATCTTTAATCAAAACTCGAAAATCATCCCAAAAGTCCAACTCGGGCCCACTCCTCAGAACCCGATAAAACTCACATAATCCGACAACCCATTCAATTACAAGTCCAACCATACTAGTTTCACTCAAGTCCGACTCCAAATCGATGTTAAAATCTTGAAAATTCACATTATGAACTTTAGGCTAAATCCACCAATTTTCTCTTTTGGAACCCTCAATGAAAAACCAAAAACGAATAGATTCATGATATAAAATAAAAAAATGAGCATTCAACACTTACCCCAGTCCATATGGTGAAATTGCTTCAAGAATCACCTCCATCCGAGCTTCATAGCTCCAAAAATGCAAAAATGGTGGAAACCCCCAAAATAGAGTACTTTATACTCCTGCCCAGGCATCTTCTTACGTCAACGCGGTAGAAGCCTTGCATTCACGAAGAACGAACCTACATTGCCTCAGTTTACACTACACGTTCGCAGCCAAACCCTCACGAACGTGATAAAAAACACCGCCAGTCCCCCCCCCCCTTCCCCAAAACTACGGAACGCATAGCCATGGACGCAGACGTGCAGAACACAACTTCAACCCATCGCGAACGCGACCAAGAAAACGCGAACGCAAAGAACAAACCGCTGCACTGACCAAAATACCCATCGCGAACACGTTCCTTCATCCGTGATCGCGAAGCACAACTGAAACACCAGAAAACCAACAATATCATGCAACTCTGAAATGGTCCGAAGCAAATATAAGACAGGTCGGATTCCTTCGAGACCCCATCCGAACATGCCAACATGTCCCATAACACAACGTGGACTTACTCAAGGCCTCAAATCACACATAAGAACAACGAAATGACAAATCGCACCCCAAATAAAACTTGATGAACTTTGAACTTATCAACTTCAATAACTCGTTCCGACACATAACAAACCAACCGGGAATGAACCCAAATTTTGCTCATAATTCCCAAATGACATAACAAAGCTATTCCAATTCCCGGAACCACAATCTGAATCCGATATCCTCAAAGTCAACTCTCGGTCAAACTTATGAACTTTTCAAACCTTCAAATTTCTAACTTTCGCCAATTTGTGCCGAAACCTTATAGAAACATCAAAATGTAAATTCGGGCATATGACAAAGTCCAAAATAACCATCCGAACCTAACGGAATCATCAAATCATTGTTTTGAGGTCAAATTCACAAAAGTCAAACTTGGTAAACTCTTCCAACTTAAAGCTTCCTAGTTGAGAATCGTTCTTCCAAATCAATTTTGAATAAACTGAAAACCAAAACCAACAATTCATACAAGTCATAATACATCATACAAATCTAATCATGCCCTCAAACTGCCGAGCAAACTTCAAATGCTCAAAATGACCGGTCGGGTTGTTACATTCTCCCCCACTTATACATATGTTCATCCTCGAGCGTGCCAAGAGTTGTTCTTAAGCCATCAAATCACCGGGTAACCTTACCGTGTACATACCCGGGGGTGATCCCATGTCACCCTAATCTATATAAGCCTGACGACACAACATAATTGAAATTCCTTAGTTTAACCTTAGCCCGTAAACCTTAGAATCCAACTTCCAATATCCGAAATTTCTTATAAGACCCGCATCTCCCATCTACACACTATATAAGTCTGAACAAGTTGTATCAAGCCATAACCATAACCTAAGATGTAATCACATAATATACCGCATAACTCAAATACTCATAGCAAAATGTCAAATCACAGTAGCTGCCCAACACAACCCAATTGCGTTAACAAACCTCATATAAAAAAAAACCTCTTTCTAAGCCCTTCGTATACTGCCGATGATGAAAGAAACATGCGAGAACTCATAACTAGATCAACAAATCATGGATCTCCCTCTACTTCAACAAGAAATGTTGCCAATTTTTAAGCCGACTTCTAATATTATCCTTCCAAATATACCGCAATCAAATCTGATAGAACCCATCCTAGATCCGACGACTTCATTTTATCACATACCAACTACTCTACTAGCATGCTACTCCAATACTACCCATATCCATAAACTGTGCAATTCATGCACCTTTCTCAAGCAATACCAAGTAGTAATAGTATTCATCTAGACATCTGAAATCGTCCATGTTGTCTAAAAATTCATGACCTTCCCTTCAAAACTGAACTATAACCTTGCATATGCAAATCTAAATCCTACACAACACACCGCATCTATCACCCCATCATATGAAAAGGTACGAGAATCTCATAATCAACTCTGATCACAAGAAAACTACATACTCAGTTAGACGGTAACCTTCCATTTGATATCATCTAAGAGAAAACCCCAATACGCAACATGTTGATCATGCCAATGGGAAATATCCACCTCAAACTGTGATAGAAATCATCGAGAACTCTTCAAAACCCATTTTCACATAACCAGGCCATCAGAACTGGATCTCTCTAACTCAACCAAGTTACGCAAGTCGCCAAAACCCAAGAGCATTACCACGAAACACCTATAGAAACTCACTACATCATAGGTACCTAAAGAACTGATCATATCCATTATATTGCTAATACAATTGTCGCGCCCCTTTTTCTCGCGAAATCGGGTTTCAACACGTGACAATTTTTTTAAGGAGGTATTAAAAGAGGGGAGTTGACACTTAACAGTTTTAAGGTGCGTTAGGGCACCTATTTGCATATGACTCGGCTTTAACTAGTTTACATCATCAAAGATCGGGTAAGGGCTCGAAATTACCTCAAAGAAAAGGTGTTAGGAACTCTTCGAGGTCCACAACTGTGGGTCCCGACCGAACTTGAATTATATGAATAAGTCAGATAAACGAAGATAGAGAGGAACAAGAAGTTTGGGAAGTTTTATTATCAAAAGACTTTGAAAAATACAAACACGTGATTCAAAGATAAGGTGGGGGTCCTAAGTTTTTTAGCCTTAAGGATCACCCTGTGCAACATAAATATTACTTTGTAACTCCCTCAAGATAGGGTGTTACTCGTATTATTCAGCGAGCACAGACTATCATCTCCTGCTACCTGATTACTATCTTTATGTTATTACTAAAGCGCACTAGTTGATTCTAAATCATGCTTATGTGTGCAATACCCGTCCCATGCCTATGGTCCAGGAGGCATTTGGACCTCTATTTTGGGTGGTTCTATACTTGACTTACTCTGCTCAAAAATGTTAAAACTAGGCGACAATTCAAAACAAATAGGACTGCAGTTAAATCCAATTAAAGGCTCACATTAGCCTCCGCAATTAGGCAAATAAATGCACGCAAACAGATATGGATATTAGGCTGTTTTCAGAATTGAAGGGATTGTTGTTGTTGAACTCTATAGACATGGTTCCTAGATGATCTGATTCAGATATGCAAACCATTTTTTAGACCTAGGATTTCTAAATTACCAATTAGTAAGAGCTAGATGCTGCTAAGCCGTTTATTATAGATTATCAGTTGACAAATCTATAGGCATGATCTCTGAGTGATTTATACGATAAGGAACATTGGAACTCATTAGAAGTGCTCAAAATTATTACACTTCCTAATAATCGCGTGGATGAACAATAAAACAGCATTTGAAAAGAGAGTAGTGATATCCTATAGGCATGATTTCTAAAGCTTGGCAATTGGAACTGATTTTATACATTTAGCTCCTATAGGCTTTCTTTCTAGATAGACAATGAGATTGCAATAGAGAATTAATTAAAATCCTATAGGCATGATTTCTAAAGCTTGGCAATTGGAACTGATTTTATACATTTAGCTCCTATAGGCTTTCTTTCTAGATAGACAATGAGATTGCAATAGAGAATTAATTAAAATCCTATAGGCATGATATCTATTGAGCAGATTAAGGAGTAGTCATTAGCAATTATTTCCTATAGGCACACTATCTAGCAACACATAGCAGTAGATGCAAGAATAGATAGAATACTTATTCATTGACAACATACTAATTATGTGAGTGTGTGATTCTATAATGACATGATTTCTAATAGTGCACAAAGAGATTCACATATAACAAGTCGAAAAGAAAATAGATCACACAATTCCTATGAACATGTTTTCTACCCTTTTCATGCAAGTATTAGGAGGTATCCATTTCCCAATTTCACTATCACCCCAATTGTTATTACAGAATTATTACAGGCCCAATAGAATAAATTACAGAGTAGTACAAGTGACAACAGTAGGCCCAAGACAGGCCCAAAAGATACCCAGCACTGCCAGGCCTTCAACTAAGCTTTTTTTCCACCACATAGCTCACACAAATCTCAACATAGCCCAGAAACCTTAGGAGAACTCTACCCAAACCCAATAGCTATGGTTTGATCATAGGATCCAGAAAACAATCACTTACACAAGTCAATTTGCACATTCAATAGGTATAAAGAGGGACAAAATTCAGTAGTAAAGAAAATGACCAAAGAACCTCAGGCCCTAGTGTGTCAGAGCTCACAAGGGTCTCAGAATGAACCCATAGAAGTGCTCACACTAGGGACGTTAATAGAGAAAGCTTTAGTTATTATAGGTTCAAAATAGGGTAAATAACCAATGAGAATGAAGATAGTAGTCAAATAGCAGAGTTTGAAGAAGTGCATTTGCATTTTTAGAAACAGGCATTGCAAAAGTGATCACACAATGAACATATCAACACAGAGGGCACACAAACTCAAGAGACAAGTTAATGTTGCAAGTCCACACTTAGAACATTGGGGCAGGGTACATTTGTAAGAAGCAGGGGGATTATGGCTTCAGGGATTACAAAGTTAATGAGAAAAGGTGCATTAGGCCAATAAGACAAACAATAGAGCATTAACTTAACATGTTCAAACCTAAGGGTGAAATTATGCTAAAAACCAGGGGTTGAACAGTGAAACTCACACAAATAAGGAAAACATAATCAAACATTATTAGGGAAACACAAGTTAAGAAACCATTCTAAAGGTTCCAACCAATTGCTAGGGAGTACAGAATTGGGCAGGGTAAGGACATAGTAAGTGATAAAATGATCATAGGAGCAAATCATAGCTAGAATGAGGGTATTAGCATAGATGATGACATGATATAGATACAAATCAATCATTAGAGGAATCCAGGACAAAGCAGGAAACAAAATGATGCCATATAGCCAATGTAACACCCAAAGTATCAATGCATCAGGCTAAACGAACTTCAAACAGTCTAAATTGCTTAAGTTAAACACAAATACATTTAGAAATGACAATTTAAGCATGAGAAAAGGCTAGAGAAGTTCATATCATAAGTAGAATTATACATAGACATAGCCTATAAAATTTAGGTTATGCAATTTCAGATGCATGAATATTCTAATTAGGAACGTAGGAGAATGAACATTGCAAAGGTTAAGAACTCACCAGTTACTGATTGACAACTAGACAAACAAGAAAATAACATAGTCACTTTGAACGTCAACAAAGTAGTATAACCCAGAACCTTAGATGTGTCAAGTTCCCAAGGGCTTCAAGGAACCCAGGGCAATGCTCACACCCAACGAAGGTCGAAAAAATAGGAATTCCGGTGGCCTTGGCTTTCAGCCGACCAAAAGCCAAAGTAGAACAAGAGAATAAACAAAAAATAGAGTGAAGATCCTTAGTTTCTTAATGAAGATTTCGTGATTAAAAATCTGTCCAAAAAGGAATGGGGAATAGGCTTATATAGCAGTCAAAAATTGAGCAAATCTATAAGGAAATAGAGTAATTTAAGCAACAAACAAGGAAAAGAAACATGCAAATCGATTTGAAACCAATTTAAGAGAGAAAATCTGTAAACCCTAGTTTTTTAGGGAAAGTGTAAATCAGCAGAATTCGAACACAATCGAACTCACACAGTAGAGTATTAAATGTATATAGATGAAATAGTGCTCAGAATCAAAGATTTGAACCGCTTTGCTTCGATTTCTGAATATATTGCTTTTCATGTTCAGGAAAGCACCTAGGTAACACCACAAATGAACAACCATAACCAAAAGGGGTCAAATATGGCAAGATCATGGTAATCGAATCCCATTATCAGTGGGATTAGGAGAGGGATTCAGGGAGGAAGCTAGGGTTTAGTGAAAAAGAGAGAAGTGACATTGAGAATAGGGGCGGAGGTCTTTAGGAAATGGGTAGGGTTTATGTGTTAGGTTAATTAAAAAAGGAGAAGTGAACGATGTCTGTTGATCTTGAGAGATCAAGGACTGAGATAAAAAATTGGACGGGCGAGTCATTTAGAAGGGGGTCGCGATCGGGTATTAGACATGGGTCGTTTGGCTTTGGGCTGGGGTAATTGGGATAGGTATTTTGGTCATTTCTTTTGGTCCGAAATTGGCATTAAATGGGCTGTTGTTTAAATACCCAAAATTTATTAGAAATCATTTATAAAAGTAATTAATAAATAACAAAAAATATTATTTGTGCACTAAAATGATTGAAAATAATAACTTAATATTATAAAAATATAAAAATTTATTTTGGCACAAATAATGTAATTATACATAAATACAGGCTATTATTGCAAAATATGCAATTAGCCTAAAAATGCAAATGCGATTATAGAAAAAATGAAGTAAAATATTATAAAACATATATGTTGGTGAAAATAATAAGTTTGGATGATTAAGCCATCATAAACTAATTTAAAGGATAATTATTAGATATTTATATAATAAAAATGTAGAAAGAAATTAATTTATAGCTTTTAAAAATTATGAAAAATTATAGAAAAATGCTTGTATGGGTTTGTAATAAATTATGATGCAAATATGCTATTTTAAAAGTATATATGCATTTTAAAGATATGAGGGAAAAATTGGGTATCAACAGCTTCCCCTCTTTACCCGGGAATCATGAAAGAGTTGTCGGGTAAAGAAATGATGGTCGATTTTGATCGGATGGGGTGATTTTAAAAATGGGGGCCCAACTCTAGTTTCTGAGTTGCCTACATATCCCTGGTGTTACGGGAATCAGGCCGTGTGTAGTTCTGGATCCAAAGGTGAACTGAACCAATAGAGTTGCTATAGGAATTGTCGTATGTTTCGGAAAGGGTTATTTTGGGTAGGACAGTATCAGATGAGTTTGCAAAATTGTGAATGTGAGTCTGAAATGTTATGGATGTATCTCAAAACGAGTATATGGACAGTTATCAAGTAAAAGTGGGTAATTGATGGTGGTTGACTGTGTTTGAAATAATTGTAGAATATGAGCATTGATCGGAAACCGGAGCGAAGATTGCTCCCGTTAAGAGAACGGTTACCTCCTAGATTACCTGCAAAACTTAAACACAATACATGCAAGTATATATGGGATTATTGAGAGAATTTAAACATGATGCAAACTCCCTTTAGACCATGAAAGTTGTCTTTGGATGATGAGGATGATGTCCTTAGACCATGATGTCCTAGGCCATGAATTGCATGTTAAAGGATTCGCAGGCCATGAAATGATGTTCTCGGTCCATGAGAATGGTTCCTCAGAACCATGAAGCCTTTGAATAATGATGTGAAATATTAAGAGATCCTCAGGCCATGACATGGTGTCTTCTAGCTATGTGGATGATCCCTTCATACTATGACGTGTTTGGTCAAAATGGCGATGTTTCAGCCTATGAGATGCAAAGACATGATGTTTGGTCATATGCAAAGTGAAACCAGACAAATCTTAGTCTTGTGTAAGATTGGGGTAGAGCTTAGCCCCGGGAAAGTAGAAAATAGTGCTAGATTTCTAGCATAACGGAAGTAGCATTTGGTATTATGCAAGGATAAGGAGATTTTTAGCCGTATGCAATTAGGGAGGTAGTGCTTAGCCTCATGCAAGGAAAGGAGACACTGCTTAGTCTCATGCAATTAGGGAGGCAGTGCTTAGCCTCATGCAAGGAAAAGGAGACAGTACTTAGTCTCATGAAATTAGGAGACAGTGCTTACTCTCATGCGAGGAAAGGTAGAGCTTAGCTTTATACAATTAGGGAGGCAGTGCTTAGCCCCATGCAAGAAAAAGAGACAGTGCTTAGTCTCATGTGAGGAAAGGCAGAGCTTAACCTTATGCAATTAGGAGGCAATGCTTAGCCTCATGCAAGAAAATGAGACAGTTCTTAGTCTTATACAATTAGGTACAGTTCTTAGTCTCATGCAAGGAAAGGGAGACAGTGCTTAGCCTCATGCAATATAAGGCAGAGCTTATCCTTAGGCAATTAGGGAGGCAATGCTTATCATCATATAAGGAAAGGCAGAGCTTAGCCTTATGCAATTAGGGAGGCAATGCTTAGCTTCATGCAAGAAAAAGGATACAGTGCTTAGTCTCATGCAAAGGAAGGCAATGCTTAGCTTTATGCAAATAGGGAGGCAATGCTTAGACTTATGCAAGGAAAAGGGAGACAGTGCTTAGTCTCATGCAAAGGAAGGCAATGAGTGATAAAAGAGTATTTCTTAGCTAGAGATGTTTTTGCATTTGGCAACTTTGTCGTTATGAAGATAGTGATTTTGATGTGTGTACGTATTTGTGAATATCCTGATTATGTTCATTATGCTTGCATCCAAAGAAAAATTATGAGTTTTGCGGGAAAGGTTAGTTCGTTCTTCCACCTTCTTTCTTTTGCTCTTGTTTCGAGATCCTGTTCGAGTTGTCTTGATAGCATCTGGTTGTTTGTAAAATAAGGTTTTCGAGAAAATATGTGTGCATTTGATGAATGTAGTTAATTAAAAATATAGTAGTATGCATTATAAAGTAAGTTAGATGAACAAATGACTGTGAAAGTTTTAGAGACATTATGACTTTATTTGCATTAGAATTTTAAGGGTCCTCCTCAAATTCTTCCCAGTTCAATGAGCGATTTTTTGACAGTTCTGCATATGACGAAGTTGGCTGGACTTGCTCCGGAATTTTGAGGGACCCCAGTTTCTGACCATGGTGGAAAATGAATATTTTATTGAGTTGTGATTGAACCCACAGGGCTACGTACGTATCCCCTCTTAAACGAGAATCAAGTCAGGTGTAGTTCTGTTACATCAGAAGAAATGAAAATAATCTAAACATAGTATCTCTTGACTGCGTCTGAGTTGATGGGCTTTAGAAAAATTTCTCCTTCCATTTCTGCAAGTATGAGTGCTCCTCCTGTTAGTACTCTGTGAACCAGGTAAGACCTTTGCCAATTGGGTGAAAACTTCCCTTTGGCTTCATCTTGATGCGGGAAAATACATTTCAGCACCAGTTGCCCTGGTGTGAACTGTCTAGGTCTGACCCTTTTGTTGAAAGCTCTGGACAATATGTTCTGGTAAAGTTGAACATGGCATACCACATTCATTCTTTTACCGTCAATAAGAGCTAATTGTTCATAGCGACTTTGTATCCATTATGCGTCACTGCATTCAGCCTCATGTATAATTCTTAAAGAAGGAATTTCGACTTCGGCTAGAATGACAGCTTCAGTACCGCAGACTAGCAAGTGAGGGGTCATTCGGGTTGATGTGCGAATTGTGGTACGACACCCCAATAAGGAAAATGGTAAATTTTTTGTGGCATTGCTTGTGGTTGTCTCCCATCTTTCTCAATATTTTCTTGATGTTCTTGTTTCGGCCTCCACGTCTCCATTCATTTGAGGCCTATATGTTGTGGAAATATTATGCTTGATCTTGAAGGTTTCACATAGCTTTTATTAAGTCACTGTTGAGGTTGGCGGCGTTGTCAGTGATGATGGATTCTGGCACCTCGAATCGGCAAACAATATGATCCTTGACAAAATCTGTGCTGAATTTCTTGGTTACACCTTTGTAAGATGCAGCCTCAACCCATTTTGTGAAGTAGTCTATGGCCACTAAAATGAACCTGTGCCCATTTGAAGCGGCGGGTTCAATCGGACCGATGACATCCATTCCCCAAGCGGCGAAAGGCCAAGGTGCACTTGTTGCATTGAGTTCATTTGGTGGCACCCATATCATATCTTCATGTATTTGGCACTGATGACACTTTTGAACATACCTGATGCAGTCTTTTTCCATAGTCATCCAAAAATATCCTGCTCTTAATATCTTCTTGGCTAAAATGAAATCGTTCATGTGTGGTCCGCAAGTTCTGGCATGTCTCTCTTCGAGCAGTTTGGAAGCTTCCTCGGCGTCAACACATCGTAATAATCCTAGGTCTGGAGTCCTTCTATACATAATTCATTCACTTTGGAAGAAATGGTTGGATAATCTTTGAAGTGTGCATCTCTGAGTATGATTTGCATGCTCCGGGTATTCTCCTTTGCTAAGTATTCTTTGATATCATGAAACCACGGTTTCCCATCCGTTTCTTCCTCAACATGAGCACAATAAGTTGGCCCATTAAGGATCCTCACTAGAATAGGGTCGATAAAATTCTTGTCCGGGTGTTGTATCATGGAAGACAGGGTAGCCAATGTGTCTGCGAACTCATTCTAGATTATCGGAACATGTTTGAACTCTATCTTTGTGAATCTCTTCATCAGTTCTTGCACGTGGTACAAATATGGTAATATTTTGGTATTCTTTGTAGCCCACTCTCCTAGAATCTGATGTACCAAGAGGTCTAAATCACTAATTACCAACAATTCCTGAATGTTCATGTCAATGGCAAAATTGAGCCCCAAGATGCAAGCCTCATATTCAGCCATATTGTTAGTACACGAAAATCTGAGTTTCATGTATATCAGATAATGTTGACCTGTCTCTGGTACCAAAATAGCTCTAATACCCACTCCTTTGAAATTTTTAGCCCCATCGAAGAACATTCTCCAACCGTCGTAGGTATCGGTGATCTCTTCCCCTACAAATGATACTTCTTCATCAGGTAAATACGTTTTTAATGGTTCGTATTCTCCTCATACAGGATTTTTTGCCAGATGATCTGATAATGCATGTCCCTTGACCGCCTTCTAAGTTACATAGACGACGTTAAATTCACTCAATAGCATCTTCCATTTTGCAAATTTCCCCATAGGCATGGGTTTTTGAAAAATGTATTTCAAAGGATCCATCCTTGATATGATATATATGGTATAGGCACTGAAGTAGTGCCTCAACATTTGAGCTATCCACGCCAGGGCACAACAGGTGTGTTCCAACAAAGAATATCGTGCCTCGTAGAGTGTAAGCTTCTTACTCAGATAGTATATAGCCTGATCTTTTCTTCCCGTCTCATCATGTTGTCCCAAGACATAACCGAAAGCCCATTCTAGTATGGACAAATAGAGTAGTAGAGGTCTACTAGGTTTCGGCGGGACAGGACTGGTGGTGTGGAAAAATATTCCTTGATTTTGTCAAAAGCTTTCTGGCATTCTTCAGTCCAACTTGTTGCGGCATCCTTCTTTAACATCTTGAAAATCGGCTCACAGATCATAGTTGATTGTGCTATGAAGCGGCTGATGTAGTTGAGACGCCCCAAGAAGCTCATCACATTTTCTTGTTCCTCGGAGGTGGCAAATCCTTGATATCCTTGACCTTTGATGGGTCCAACTCAATTCCTCGGCGGCTGACGATGAATCCTAAAAACTTTCAAGCACGGACCCCAAAAGCACATTTTGCGGGATTCAGTTTCAATTATACTTTCGAAGTCGATCAAAGAACTTCCTCAAGTCTTTTGTATGATATGTATCCTTCTTGGATTTGATGATGACATTGTCTACATATACTTCTATCTCCTTGTGTATCATGTCGTGGAAAATGGTTGTCATGGCCCTCATATAAGTGGATCCAGTATTCTTTAGACCAAACGACATCATTGTGTAGCATTACACTCCCCATGGCGTAATAAAGGTTGTCTTCTCGGCATCTTCTTCATCCATCCAGATATGATGAAACTCCGCGAAGCGATCCACAAAATACCGGAGTTCATACTTGGCACAATTGTCAATCAGTATGTGTATATTGGGCAACGAAAAATCATCTTTAGGACTTGCTCTGTTTAAATATCTATAGTCAACACATACTCTGACTTTCCCATCCTTCTTCGGAACTGGCACAATATTATCCAACCAGGTTGGATATTCGACCACTCTAAGAACCTTAGCTTTGATCTGCTTGGTGACTTCCTCTTTTATTTTCAGACTCATATATGGCTTTAACTTTTCGAGATTCTGCTTTACAGGCGGACACATAGGGTTTGTAGGTAGTTTATGAGCCACTATAGATGTGCTCAAACCAATCATATCATCATAAGACCATGTGAAAATATCTTCATACTCTTTCAGGAAATGGATGTACTCTTCTTTCTCTGATGGTGATAGGTGAATGCTTATATGAGTTTCTTTAACTGTTTCAGAATTTTCCAAATTAACTATCTTGGTTTCGTCCAGATTGGACTTAGGCTTGTTCTCAAAATTTTCCACTTCTCTGATGATTTCCTTAGGTATTATATTTTCTATTTTCACTTAATCACCATCCTTATGTTGTGTTGCCTCATTACATGTCACGGTTGTTGGTTCATCAGGATAAGTAATAATAATGTTGTAGAGAGAAAATGTAAAGGATAATAATAAATACTAAAATAGCAACCATTGATAAGTACCAAAACGTCAAACAAAAGCAATTTTAACCATCCAAACAATTGTTTCAAAGAAAAATAACAAAATACTGAAAAATGTCTTTAAAAGCCCATAAAAATTGTTTTCAAAATAAATGATGCTAATGGCCAGGCTACCCCGGAACTCTGCGAGCCCGTGATGGTGTAGCGTTCCAGTTTATGAGAACAGCTCCCTTCTCCACTGTCTGAATGACGAGGCCTTCCTCCTCATCCTCAATTATTGCACTGCAGTTCATATCTTCATCTTCCAAGAACAGATTCCTTAAACTAGCTAGAACTTCATCTTCTTCAAATCCCCACATCATGTCATCCTGATGAAAGGATTGGCTCAAGTGTGGTACTGGCTCCTCAAGAGGGTAATAAGGACCACGCCATGACGGCGTCCAATCGTTATACTCCTACCAGGTGTACTAATATCCAAGTCCAAAGGTTGTGTCGTGATGCTTTAGTTATATTGGTTTAGTAATACCCTGAAGATTCTTACCGAGACCCCTACTAGGTTCATACCCTACCCATGTCAATATGCTCTCTATCTTGCTACTCCACCATTATCATTTTCAATCGCGTTGACACGCTCAATGCGATGGTGTGTCTCTCCACCGAACTTCCTTTTGTTCTCAACAACCGGAACAATCTAATTGGTGTAAATAGGGTTACTCCCGTCCATGTGGATGATTACTTCCTGATGATTCCATTCAAACTTCATGGCTTGGTGTAGAGTAGAGGCCATAGCCCCAGTAGCATGTATCCAAGATCTTCCCATCAACATATTGTATGTGGAGGATATGTCTAGCACTTGAAACATAATATCAAACCAGGTCGGGCCCATCTGTAAACAGAGGTTGGTCTCCCCAATCGTGGCCCTTTGGGACCCATCAAATGCTTTCACGTTCATACTCCCTGCTCAAATCTCATGAACAGATGTTAAGACTTGAACCCCCATCAATCAAGACCCTGGCAATGAATTTGTCCTCACACTACACTATGATATGCATTACCCTGTTGTGACTCAATCCTTCCAGCGGCAGTTCATCTTCATGAAAAGTGATCTTATGGCTTTCTAATACCTGTCCTACCATATTTGTCATCTCCACACTGGTAATATTATTGGGTACATAGACTTCGTTCAACACTTTCATCAATGTATTCCTATGCGCCACAGAGTTCTGCAGTAGTGCTAGAATGGATATCTGCGCTGGGGTATTGTTCAGACGATCAACCACAGAATACTCTCTTGCTTGCACCTTTCTCCAAAGATAGTTTGGGCCAGTCTCAATGACGACCGGCTTAGAAGTGGCTTCTTTACTTGTCCTTCCCAAATGTTCGGGCGTACAAACCCTACCAGTTCTGGTCATGCCTTGTGCTGCACATGTTTCCTCCATTTTTGCCTTTCCTTTCCTTTTCGCTTTTGCAGCATAGTCCCAGGGTATATCATTGGACTTAAAGGGAGGTGTAGGTGCTACCGTCACGGTGAAGTGTGTGGTCACTTCCACCTCGAATGGAGTTGGCGCGGCTGAGGGTGTTGTTACTTCAACCTCAATCAGAGTTGGTATGGCTACTTCAACCTCGATCGGTGATTGAATATGAACCACAATAGGTGTGAGAGTGACTAGAGGTACTTTAGGATAATTCCCTTCACGAATGAGCCCGATTGACCCTTCCGGGTCCCATTCTTGATCAGTCTCTATCACATTTACCCCCTCGCCCCGATGATCTGGGAGAGGATTGTTAGGGACATTAGGTGCAGCCTCCTTTGCCTGTATAACTTTGATGTCAATCAGCGTCTGAATCTTATCCTTCAAAGTGAGAAATTCATCAATAATATGACCTTTCATGCCTGAGTGATAGGCACATGTCTTGTTTGGATTAATCCATTGGGAGGAATTTTCCATAGCAATACTGGGAATGAGAGTGACATAACCAGTAGCCTTCAGTCTCTCGTATAATTGGTCGATGGGTTCAGCAATTGGGGTGTATTTTCTGGGCGGTCTGCGGTCAAAATTTGGTCTAGGTCTTTTGTAGTTTTGGCAGGTTGGTGGTGAGTGGTAGTATGTTGGATGGGTGTTATAAGTATGGTAGGTGGTGGCGGGTTGTTGGTATCTGGGAGGTGAAGGTTGATATGTGGATGGGGGTGTTTGGTATGTGAGAGGGGACTTTGGACTTTGGGCCACCATCATTTCCCCTACGTCCTTCTTTTTAGAAATATCGCCTGACTGCAAGGCTTTATTTGTAGCCTGGAGTGCTTCAAAATTTGTCACCATTTTGATCTTAATCCCCTCCTCTATTATTTCTCCCAATTTCATGATGTCGGAAAATTTATGGTTTTCAATAACCATCAGTCTCTCATAGTACTGTGGATCCTAAGCTCGGACGAAGAACTTATTCATTTGTTCTTCTTCCAATGCTGGGCTTACTTTTGCAGCTTCTGACCTTCACCGAGTAGCATACTCGCGGAAAGTTTCTGTCGGCTTCTTTTTAAGATTCTGAATGTAGAAGATGTCTGTCGCATTTTCTGTATTGAACTTGAATCGATCCATAAAATATGACGTTATGCTTACCCAGTTAACCAATTTCTTTGGGTTTTGACTGATGTACCAAGGCAGGGCGTCTCCAGTAAGGATCCTCATAAACAACTTCATGCAGATCCTTTCATTCATGCCAAGCCCTACGAGCTTGTCATAATATGTTCTCAAATGTACCTTCGGATCACCTGTCCCGTTGAATATTTCAAACTTAGGAGGTTTGTAACCCTCTAGTAGTTCTACGTCCGACTAAATACACAAATCCTCATAATTCTAACTCTCGACACCTTTACCACCTTCGACACCTTGGAATCGGCTAGTAAGCTTCTTGAGTTCCTCCGCCATGTTCTTGATGAGCAGGTCCTTCTCGACGGACTCCGGTGTGTACAGGGTCTATTGTTGGGTGTGAGGTAAGCTTTCCACGCATATGGAGTTGCTTTGATGGACTCCAGGAATTTGGGCGTAGTGGTGGTTGTTGGTTGAGTTTTGGGGATCAGGTGTAGGTTGTGGTGAATTCTGAAGAGTATGATAGGTGGTGGTTTGCGGATACTGGGTTGGATGGTGATGATGTTGTGGAGGGGTCTACACTGGTGGAGGATTAGGATTTTGAGGAGGTGTGGAATATTGATGAGGTGCAGGAGGATTTTGCGGGTGTTGGTTTTGTGTGTTCTGGGGAGGTGCTGGGTTTTGGGCGTTTTGTTGGTTGATGTCGGGGACATTAAGGGTGAAGGAAAGGTTGCCAAGTTCCAGACCTACTCAAGTTCCCCTTGTAACTCTAGTATTTTCTTTTCTAACCGTAAGACCAAGTCGTTCTGTGCCGGAGTACGTCGACCATCTGAAATTTTGACATTTTCTGCTTGAGTAGTATTGTCTTTTGTTATGCCGCTCATATCATCCATTTTGGATTTTCCTTTGCATTTGGGATCACTTGGAGGAGGAGGAGGTTGTGGAGGACCTCTAGATATGGTATGATATGTTGATGATTCTAGTATGCACGAACCAACCTTAGGAAATTGGAATAATTAAAAGGAAATAAACAAAAGGTAAACAAGTCAGTAAAGATTAGTAAGAGGATATTTGTAGTATTTGAACACGTTTTGCAAAATTATAAATTTGTGTCCTAATTTTGGGGCCTCATTTAGGCCTAAGCGACATATAGATTGGAGAAAATTGATGCCAATAATTGCGCCATTTCATTAATGTGATAAATGGACCAAATATTTACTAAACAACAATAATTATAAAAAGTCACTAATGGCATTTTCCTTATTATAATCGAAGTCTAAAACGAGTCTAGAAAGCAATAAAACATTGTTCCTAATCTATTTGGTCCTAGAGGGACCTTCTCCATGTTTGGACTTCTTAGCTCCATCAATTAGGTTCCCCAGGTCGCCCATGTCGGACAACAGATATGCCCTTGCTAAATTCCCTCCTTCGTTGCCCTCTGCATTCTAACAGTCTTTGATCCTTTTCCTCATCTTTCCCTCAAGCTCCATCAACCCCAGCTCCAAATATTCTAACCTCTCTGTTGATTTAGTAGCGATTCCTTTCCACTCGTTGATTGCTTCCATGTCCACTTTATGCTGCTCCAAACGCCTGGCTTCAGACTCGTAAACCCTTTTACGTAACATTCTGTATTTGACTTGTGTTTCAGCAGCGTCGTCTATGACCCTATTTCTCAGATTAATCCCTGGCTTGACATCTCCCGCTATATCATCTACCAACCATGATGGATAGAAGTACACATGGCCGCCGTGATAGCTATCTTGCTTGATGGTATCTTTCTCCACAATGATCTTTTGATGCCACATATGCTATGCCTCGAACTTGAATGGAATGGTGTTCCCCTTGAAGTCTGGTTTGTACTGAACCATGTTGGAAACCCGCGGTATAACCTACTTTCTCCTGGATTTCCTTATAACCCTTATAGGAGCATAAGGATAGATTCCTCTCGACTCAATTATCACTAGATGAGGAGCCTCTCTCGAACTGATGATGAACTCGCTGCTAGGGAACCATTCGAACATCCAATGCACTTTTTCATCAGTTAGATTGCTGAAGAAATGCACCCGGCTCACAGCGTTTCCCGGTTGCGCAAACCTGTTTGGGATAAAAGTCATTCTCTTCGGATGGTGATATGTTATGTGGTCATTCCATGGTAGTCTCAGAAGTTCATGACGGAATTCACCTCTCTGAAAGTGTTCTAACAACCATACTTGCAGCAACAGATTGCAACCCTCGAAGTGCACATACCCTTTTTTGCAACGGACTAAAGCCCGGTACATCTAAGCCAAGATCATAGGCATGTTGGTGTAAGTCTGCCCCTCAATTCCCTTCATTAAATTCCTAGCGACCATATATAGGCAAGCGTGGATTCCTTCTCCCTTCATTGGAAATATCTATATTCCCAGAAAATAGATAATGAATACGAAAACCCGGCGGTGTGTCCAACCCAAAGAAGTAATGACAAGTTCATCATGGTAAAGGAGATATGACTTGTTGTACCCATAATGCTCATAAAGGAATTCAAATGGTACATAAGACTTCTTCAGACAGAGTAACACATCATTTTTGTTGAAACACATCATTTTCAAGAAACCTCGGAAGTCTAGTTTTACGGTACTAATAAACCAGTGCTATCCCGTGGGAGTCCAGCGAAACCTCCTATTTCCTCTAAAAGAGGAGTCATTTCTATGTCGCCAAAATGGAATACGCCTCTCGTCTCATCCCAAAACATAATGGCAGCCTCAATCAATGCATTGTTTGGATGAATGTCTAATAAGGAAGGTAGATTCCCGAGGACTCTTTTTACATGGTTTTGTCACTTGGTAAGAGGTTTTTCCACCAATCCAGCAGCAAAGGTGGGATATTTTGAACCATGCCGAACCTGGGGACTTCGTGCCTCATTTCTGCAAAACAAATAAAGTTAGCCCTTTCCCTCTCCGGATTTGACTATTTACACATTAATGATCAACATATTGGCATGTTTTATCCAAATAATGCACAGATCGTGATAGTGTCCATTGGGGTTATGGAAATCTTGGCGGACTTTGGACAAGGCTTGCCTTAGCGGGTTTTCACCCATACTAGGTTTGGACATGATGCATGCACAGTTAATATTAGAGTGGGGTTTCAAATGGACAACTTGAGAGGGAAAGGCACGAAACTGTCGACTACATTGTTGATCGACTAGTTTTACCGCAAATAAGCCTTTCCAAATTTAAAGGGTGATTTCTAAAGAGCGCAGACACTCATCAAGAGCTGCTATGTTATTAATTGGGCATCTTGTGCCCAAAATTTAGTCACAATAATAACAGCCACCTATGTAACTCCGCCCCGACAAACAATATCTCGTATTGTCGCTACCGCCTGACAAATAACAATATCTCTCCTTGTCGCTCTTGTTTAACAATATCCCGCCTTGCCTCTCCCACCTAACAAAATAATAACATCCCGACTTGTCGCTCTAGTTTGACAATAATATCTCCATCACAATAACAACAACACTAATCACAATCGCACGGCAGAAACCTAGTGCCAACACCCCCAATCAATCTACTCAACATGTCCACATGTGCCACAATATCACAAAACAATAATACAAAGTTTCATCAAGATATGAACTCACAACATATCAACAAAGTGCACAAGGACATGGTCATAACCTAAAAAGGCAAAGGGGTGTTCAACAATTAAAGCATGACAATGGCTAAGTCAAATGTAGCAATCATGGTCATGAAATCACAAAGTGGTCTAAACATATTTCATATAAGGTACATTATCAAATAACCATATTAATAGTCTATGGTTTAATCCGATCATAAACCACACATAGCACTAGTGTACATGCTCGTCACCTCATATACACGCTGCTTCCATATAACATGAATAAACAATTAATACCAAATCCTAAGGGGTACTCCCTCATAAAAGGTCAAGCAAGATACTTTCCTCAAATATGCAATGTCATTAATCTAAAAAGCCCTTGCCTCTAAAATTTTGCCTACGAACGGGTCGAATCCAGCCAAAACATAACTCAATAATATCACACATGGCTATAGAAATCAATTCCAATAAATAAATCTCTGGCCATTTACAAAAATTAAAAAGTCAACCAGGACTCGTCTCATGGAATCTGACAAAAGTCACAAATTCCAAATACCCATTCGAATATAAGTCCAACCATACAAGTTTCATCCAAATACGACTCTGAACCGAAGTTCAAATCCATGTTTTTTATTTTGAAATAATTTTGCCAAAATGCCTCATTTTCTTCACTTAGATTCATTAATCAAATGCAAAAATCAAGGATGGAATCATAAATAATAATCATATCTGACTCAAGAATACTTACCCCAATCCAAATCATAAGAATCTTGCCTAAGATTTCCCAAATCCGAGCTCCCAATATTAAAAATGATAAAATAACACAAACCCTCGAAATAGAGTGTTAATATATCTTCCCAGGGGTCCCCTTCGCAATCACGAGACCTACCTTGCAATCGTGATGGAAAAATCAGAAGCTACCTTAAAGACTCTACGAGAACGCGACTAAATGGATGTGACCGTGATTCATCAACCACCTAACTTCCCTTTCTTGAGAAAATCCCTAAGCGATCGCGATTGACGAATGCGAACATGAAGCTGGAGCTATGTAGTGACTGTGATAGCAGCCTTAACAAAGTGAACGTGAAGAACAAAAAGGTATCATGATAGCCCTTTCACGATCGTGATTAACACCATAACACTAGAAGACAACTAATCCAAAATAAGAGAAATAGTCTGAAACCCCTCTAAAACACAGCTAAGGCCCAGGGGACCCCGTGCAATCACACCAACCTATCTCTAAGCATAACACAGACCAACTCGAGGCCTTAAATCCCACAAACTAATATCAAAACAACGAAGCGCACACCAATTCAAGCTTAATGAACTATTTCAAATTTCCTAATTCCAATATTATGTAGAACATGCCTAAAGAACTCGGAATAGCCACCAATTTTATACACAAGTTATAAATCACCAACCTACTTTCAGGCTCGGAGTCCCAAGCGGACATCGATAACCACAAAATCAATTATGGGTCAAACATATGAACTTCTAAAACTTCAAATTGCAAACTTTCGCCAATAAGAACAAAATCAATATAGGAACCTCCAAATCAAATTCAGCCATATGCCTAAGTTCATAATCACCATCCGGACCTAACAGAACATTCAAAACTCTTATATAAGGTCAGATACATAAAAGTCAAATTTGATCAACACTTCCAACTTAAGCTTCCAAGTTAGGAACTAAGTGTTTCAATCAAATCCAAAACCTCTCCAAAATAATACCAACCATCCCAACAAGTCACATAACAACAAAATACAGCTATGAAAAGCATCAAATAGGGGAATGGGGCTCATATACACAAAATGGACGGCCGGGTTGTTATATTCTCCCCCTCAAGAACAAACTTTCGTCATTGAGCGAGCCAAGAGTCGTTACAAAGCCATCAAATCACTGTGTAAACTCACCATACACATACCCATGGGTGATGCCACATCACCTAAATCCATATAATTCGGTCAACAATACCTAACAGAAGATTCCTTCTTCAACCATAGTCCAAAAATCTTAGAACCCAATCTCCAACATCCAGAATTCCTTATAAGACCCGATTCTCGCATCTATGCATTGAATATTTCTAACCAAGTTGCATCAAGCCGTAAACATATTCCAAAATATTAGCATACATTATACCACACAACCCATATACTCATACTAATAACTTCTTACCACAATAGTTGCCCATTACTAAACCCAGTATCGTAACCAACTTCGTATCAAATAAAACCTTGTTCCATACCTTCAGAACATTGTTAATGATGTAAGACACATGTAGAAACTCATAACACGTACCTAGTTAACATGCTGTGGGGTTCTCTCACCCGAAAAGAACGAATGCCAATCTCTAAGCTGATTAACAACATTTTTATCTCGACATACCTTATCCAAGTCCAATTTCACTACTTACAGTTCCAATGATCTTATCTCATCCAGGACAAACTATTTGACCAACAAGCCACACCAAAGGTCCACTTAGTGATGTACGACGTAATTCGTACCCAACAAGCAATAACTCGAACATAACTAAAGATGGAAAGTGAACCAAATGAGAGTACTACATGGCAAGTCCAACAGGTAAAACCCCCAAAGTTGTCATACTATAAATTCATCCCACAGGGGAGAAGAAAAACACACAAAATAACCACAAAGAATATCATCATAACATAACCTTACTGCGACACTTAGCCTGGTCCAAACATACAATCCACACGGAATACCCATCAAGCCATAATGCTCACAATTAACAACCACGTGTGTATCAACAACATAAACGCAAAATACATGACCATAACTATTGAGAAATGGATAGCACAATATACCCCAAACAGGAAAAGCATGACTGGGGTGCAATAATCAACTCAACATCTCAAGAGCCACCGCTCTCCAAATCTCGCCACCAAGATTGAACAGAACCACACCATATGTGTGAATCTCCAAGAAGTCTCACAACCATTCGTATCATAAGGAAGAAACATACAAAACAAATCAGGATATGGATAGAATACTTTTCGCCCGATGATACACCCACAGTAACGGATGCGCAAGAGTGAGCAAACCCAATCTGATGTCAAATACACATTCTCATTAGGCCTACCAATGGTCCTCCAAATCAATCTGAAACATCCTAAATAAGTAAATAACCTTCCAAAATTACATAGTAACCTATCCAAAACACACCCATTAGCTATCTAACTCTTAACGTACATTTACAGACCACACACTCAAGGAATAGTCTGTCTTTGAGAACATCAAGCTTCTAAAACTCAAGAATACAAGAATCTCCACATCCGATCCCAAATCCACCACTCAATATCTGATACATCACTCATACACAATCACCTCAAAGAAAATACTCACATAATCCTATATACCACGTAGAAAAATTGAACATCAGTAGTCAACATCTAGGTGATTACTGTAATATTAGTGAAGCATGCGCAAGTCAAAAACATAATGTGTCTCCTAATACGCACACCTTTATCAGGCGATACAAGGTGGTACTAATATCCTCTAAACATCATAAATCTCCCATATCACCTAGAGCTCATGACGTTTATTTCCAAAGCGAACCGCTACCTGGCCCATGAAACCTTAATCCCACACAGCGCACCTCTTCTATCATGCTATAATAGGAAAACATGAGGATCCCATTCTCAACTCTAAATCACAAGTAGGATAGACATCACGTCAACCGTAAACCTTTCACTAACTCAATCTCGTAGAACAAAATCAAAACACGTAACGAACTCCATATGCATGTAGAGTACATCAACCGCAATTCGGGGCCAATCTGTCCCAAACTCTTTGAAACTCATTTGCACATAATCAAATCCTCATAACTTATTTCCCTCTAACTTACCCAATTCATGTAGACTTCCAAGACCGAAGGTAACTCATTCTGAAATGATCGCTCCAAAAGGATCCTCTACAAAATTGAAGTCATTTCTTGCGTCTCTCTAATAATGCTAAGTATAGTCAACAATGATATAGAAGAATCGTAAGTATAGACGCCATCTAGCACAGATCTCAATCCTATCCCTACCCAAATCCAAAAATTATCAAATACCACCTATAAATCTTGAGCCCATTAGGACCTTCTCGATAGTCATCCATTCCAATCTCGGCAACCCCGGCATAGCTAATGTCACGGTCTTAGTATGAAAATCAAGAATGGAGTGATACAGAGATAAACATTCCATGCTCAATATCAAATAAAGATCCACCATATTAAGTAACAAAATATCAACCCTAGTCTCATAGCCCCAATAGTGCCCAAACATGAACGATGGACAAAATCCACCACAATAGAATCCCTAACGGGCATAGACACATAAATAGGAGTATCAAAATAATCACGAGACATATCAAAATATGAATCCAAATAGGATGACCCATACGAATAAGTAGAACTCAAATCAAATAAAACATATGCCTGCTCGATTTTTCGTTCGTTCCTAACTATCATTTGTTGATCCCCGAACATGATCCCGGATTAATTCCTTGGTCTTTACTCAGACTTCAAATCTCCAAATCACTTGATTTCATTTCATAACTTCTACAGTAATCACTCCCACAATGCATAAAACACACAATTAGTGTAAAACACTAGCGATAAAAGCTCAAACTCAACTTAAGTGCAGTAAATTGGAATGTAATAATCAACTAAAACATGAGATTATATCCTACCATCAACACCCCGCACTTAAACCATTGCTCGTCCTCGAGCAATCAAACAACACTTTATAAAGACACAACCTTAATAAACAAAACTCAAGACTCATCACACCAAGAATATTTAAAATCGACTAAGCACAATAGTGTAACATCCTTGCCTCAAGATTTGACTCACAAGTACCACAGTTCATTCACAACTTACTCACTTACCCTAACATAGAGGTTAATGACATTACCTTTCCTTCGTGAGTCAAGTGCCCTCACACAACAAAAGAGAGTAGTTCCACACACACAAAATTACAGAACAATTAGGAACTCAAGATAGAAAGAATTCACTCACTCTCAGAAATGACATTTATGTGCCACAAAAGGTGAACCCTAGGCTTGCCCGTAGTGTACTACTCTACTAATTGAGTTCATTCAGTCAAGGATCGAGTAGGATTTTAAACTGATTGTAATGTAGGCTACGGGATGGGTAGGGTATATTTAGATAGAAGAGTGACTACACCTCCATAAGCACTTTAATACATATACTTTAGCAGTTGAAACCCCACACTTATTTCAAACCATAACTCCACCATCACATCAATATGCATTAACTCCCTTTTTCTTTAAGCACAATTACATCAAGAGTCACCACGATCAACGAATATTTTGCACAACAATAGAACTATATTTTTTTTCTTTTATTATTCACCTCAAGTGGATCTTACTTTTTCAAAAAAATGCACCTTTATCCTTATTTAATTAGTTCCACTCAAAAGTCAAACCAACCATCCCACACTTCAGCTTTTACAAAGTTCATAGTGATTTCAAGTGCTCTTGGGAGGTACAAGGTTCAAATAGATGGTCAATTAAAATAAATGGGTAAGACTTGTAATGTGGTTTCCAAATAAAACAGGATTACATGCTCAAAAGAGTTAACTAAGATATATAACAATTAGGTGGATAATAACATATAACTTGCTCAACAAAGAAATGCCTATATCACTTCCAGGACTGAATAAAAATGCTATTTCGCTTTTCAAACACACGGGGCAAGTTCTAGACATCGAATGCAATGCACATAATAACACAAAAATCTCACACACACATGGCATATGACTCGCTCAGGATTGGACTCTCAAGATACTCTAGTTAAAGTAGTTAAGCAAAGTTATGAACATACAATTTAAGGCACTTATACAAGAGTCAAAACCTGAGTCTAAGCGTCACAACTAATGCACTTAATATTCCCAAGGCATAAAAAAGTCAAGAGATATTGCTTTCAATTCAAATCATAGCACAAGGTTCCCTACTCCTAACAAAATAAAAACTAACTACACCCGGCTCAAATAAAACCCTTGAAAAAGAACCGCGGCATAAAGAAAACCCAAGGGGGAATTGATACACTACATACAAAAGAAAATATTTTTTTTGTCTTTTTCCTTCGACTTAAATCCCTCAAGAAACCCGTCGAATGATATCCATCATTGAGAAAAGTAAAAAATTTAAAATTTTATGTTTTTTTCCTACTACTCAAACTAACAAAAGCAAAACCGATCAAGCTAACTAAATAAAAAACTAAGACTAATATACATACAACATACAATTATCCCCCACCCCACACTTTAAGTTGTGGCATGTCCCTTTACGCACAATTAAAAAGCATAAGGTAGAGCAAACTTCCCCGAATCTCTAGTCGGGATCTGAATCAAAGTCGGGCTTCTTTCCACGTGCCCAACTTAGCGCACACATCCACGCAGACAGGGTTTTTTTAGCCTTCTTGGGGTACACCCCACACTTATCTTTTTCACTAACAACAACCTTATTTTTCACACCCTTCACCTTCCACTCAACATTTGCAGCTGGCTTCTCCTTTTTCACTCTAGATGCTACACTCATCTCAAAAGTCACAGTCTCCTCACCCACTCTAAGCATGAGTTTTCAATCATGTATATCCAGTATAGCTATACCCATTTCAAAAAATGGTTATCCTAGGATGAGGGGGACCTTCTTGTTCTCCTCCATGTTCACACTATAAAATCTACAGGAAATACGAACTTATCAACACGTACCAAAACATCTTCTACTATCCCCTCAGGTGTTATAGTTGTTTGGGTCTACCAGTTGCAAAGATATTGGCACTCACTTTATCTCTTCGATCTCCTTCTCCAGTTTCCTGTAAATAGACAATGGCATTAGATTAATTGAGAACCAGAATTACCTAAAGAGTTATCAAAATTTAGAGTGCCTAAAGAGCAAGGTATAGTAAAACTCCCTGGATCTCCACACTTTTATGGGAGTTTATTTTGCAATATTGCACTGCAATGCTCTGTGAGCTGCAATACCGATGTCCCTTCTATCTTTCTCTTCTTTGTCAGGATCTCCTCCAAGAACTTAACATAAGCTGACATTTGTGAGAGAAATTCCGTAAATGGTAGATTTACATTAACCTGTCTCAGCATATCTAGGAACCTTTCAAACTGCTTGTCCAACTTTTCTCTATAGAGCTTTTGGGGAAAAGGTAAAGCAGGCATGTGCTTGATCACATCATCAGATTCCTCCCTTCTTGAAGTTTCCTCTTTCTTCTTTTTCTCAACTCTCTTCTTGCCTTTCATCTTCTCAGTCTTTTTATCATCATCAATTTCCAGCTCCTTCCAACTTTCTTCTTCAGGGGCAGCTTCTTTTTGAATTGGAGTGGGATCCTTCAACAGTTGTCCGTTCTCAAGGTCACAACATTTACTATTTGCTTGGGATTCGTTTCTGTATCAGCTGGCAGAGTACCTGGGATTTTCTTAGATAATATATTTGCCATTTGTCCTACTTGTCTCTCCAAGTTACGCAAATTTGTCCCAAGTTCTTTGATAGGCCCCATGAGCATCTAATCTGTCATCAATCTTGACAATGGATGACTTCATCAAATTTTCTAACCCAGACTGAATTGGTTGTTGAGGCTGAAACAACAATCTCAGTTAATTCACAAAACCAGGAGCTCCTTGAAATCTGGAGTTATTTTGTTGCCATGAATTTATTGTACCCCCAGGTGAACTCCATGAAAACCCGGGGTGCATCTGCCCATTGCATTGAATTTGTAATTACCCATAGCATTAACTTCCACATATATCACATGCTGCAAGAGGCTTATTGTGTATTGAAGCTAAGGTCAGCTTCCTGATTTCTTTTGCCATGGCATCAAGTTGTACCTACACAGATGTGTTAGTATCAACTTGGTGAACACCAATTGATTTTCTTCTTTCAGAAATCTCGGAGGGCCACTGTTTGCATCTTCAGATAACTATCTAGAATAGTGACTATCTCCTCTGGAGTCTTCTTCATTAACGGACCTCTAGCTACATTGCTTAATGTTCTGCATGAGATCGGTGTCAAACCATCCCAAAAGTATTGGAGTTGCATCCAGAGTTCAATTCAAATATGTTCACACTTTTGCAAAATCTCTTTAAACCTCTCACATGCTTCAAACACAGTCTCAGTCTCATTCTGGCAGAAGTTATGGGTTTCTCTTCTAAAATTTCCCGTCTTAGCTGAGGAGAAATATTTAGAAAGAAATTTTGAGGTCATCTCCTCCCATGTTCTAATTGATCCTTGGGGCAAGCTTCAAAGCCAGTTCTTTGCATCATCTTTCAGAGTGAAGGGGAATGCCCTTAAGTACACTTGATCTTGTGACACACCATTGAATTGAAAGGTGTTCATTATCTCCTTGATGTCCATTAGATATTTGTTTGGATCTTCGTTCATCTTTCCTCTGAAGACAGAGTTATTTTGGAGGGTTTAAAGCAACCCTTGCTTCAACTCGAAATTATCGGTTGCTACCGGAGGTGGTCTCACACTTGATAAACCTTGGTTGTAGACCGTTCTAGCATAATCACCAAGTGGTCTCCCTTGGACGGGAGCTACATTCCGAACTGGTCTGCACCCAAGGGCTGATTCTGATCCATTCTTCGAGCTCTCTCCTCCTCATAAGAAAATTGTGCATCTCTCTGCTGCTTCTTCAGCATCTCTTGCAGCTTTCTCTCTGTGTTGGGCTACCTCTCTCGCAACCAAACCAACATTATCATCATCTCCCGTCATCTTTTCCTTGGTTGAGGATTGCCCAACCATTTTTGTATTCTCGGAAAGATTTATTTCCTTCCTCAACTGTCGCAGATGTTTCTTTAATTCTTGTTCGTATGATTGCTATTATTTCACAGAAGATCGGGTCATGCACCAATCTAACATGTAGCCTGCGCATAGTCAAAGGACACCCAAACGTAAAACAAGAAAATAAAATTGTCACGACCCAAACCAATGGGCCGTGACGGGCACCCAGTACCTTACTCAACCGAGTACCAACATAACATATATACTATCGTAGATAACTAAGTCGAAAGTCTCCTGTGAGATAAGTAAAATACAACGTGAGATACCAACTTATACATAAGACATACATGCCTATAAGATAAAAATATCGACTCGTATACTGAACATAGGCCAACGAGGCCATACAATCTTTTACGTACATGATATCTGTCTACAAGACACTAAGAATACATAATTTTCATAAAGGTTGGGGTAGAGTCCCGCCATAAAATAATACACATATAAATCATACTAACCAAATGAGCAACTCCGAAGCAAATGGAGCGCACCAGCATCTTCTGCTGAGCTGATAGCCTACTTAGAGGGCTCTTGATCTTTCTATCGGGACCTGCGGGCATGAAATGTAGCATCCCCAGGAAAAAGGGACGTCAGTACAAATAATGTACCGAGTATGTAAGGCATATAAATACGTACATAAAGGACATGGAAGAAATATAGAGTAAATGACTCAACTTGTAAGTATGGTAAGCCCTGTAAATCATGAAATATTTATAATGTCATGCATAGTATAAATGTCATGTAATGCATAGGTACATGTTGCATAACATCATCAGGCCTCTGAGGGTATCCCATTATATCATATCGGCCACTGTGAGCGAAATCATCAACGTACACCAGCTGATCAGGTGGTGGTGCGTACATATTTCTGAGACCCATGAACAGATGATAGAATAAGACACATGGAAGAATAAGAATATACATATTTTTAGCATTTCTACGAATACAGTATTTTATGAAAGTTGTGCATTTTCTCATTTCGTTTGTTCGTATATATCATGCCAAAAAGAACGAAGAGATAGCCTTAATATACCATAATCGATTCCCTTGAGAAATATTGCACTGTATTCCCTTATAATTGCAAAATTTTATGTTTCTTATGAAATCCAGTTTGAATTGTTGAAGATCTGTTTTTAAAGTTTGATATATGCACTTCTCTTTACATTAGAGAGGCATGCGTTAGTTATTAACAAGGAAGATCAAAGTGCACAACCAAATTTACTCACAACAGTAACATTAACCAAATACCTACTAAGTGCTCCATCATTTTATTTGGTATTGTAGAGGGAAAATGTTATGTGTTCTTTCTAAGGTATACTCACATTACTTTGTATTAGAAAGAGCACTACATCTGAATCTATTCAAGATCTAAAAGGCCAAATGAATTAAAATGGTCACAAATTTGTGTTTGAGTGGATGTGGGCCCACTTCATGTGGTGGCTTAACCACATGTCTTTAATTTGCCACCTTTCAATTTAATGTAAGAGTCATTTTAATTTTAATGGGGGGCTGCCACCTCATGCCCTCAATCTTTATCTAATATAATTCCTTAATTAATTGGGTAATATCCTATTATCCAATAATTAACCAATCACCACATAATTAAGAATTATCTCAAATTACTTAAAATACTACATGGTGTTTCATCGTCGTAATTTAATACTGCGGGGCGTAATATCATTGTAATATAATACGGTGAGGTGTAACATCATCTTAAAATAATACTGTGAGGCGTAACATCATCGTAATATAATACAGCGGGGCATAACATCATTCCCCCCTTTGGAATATTCGTCCTCGAATATTGACTGATGCAATTATCATTCTCATAACCCATAGCTCTTGTGAATACTTTAATATTCTCTTTTCCATTCAGGAAAATGTTCTTTAAATAAATCTAAAGACCAGGGCATTCCCCCCTTTAGTCCTCTTTCTCATGCCACGGCTTGTGGTCGGAATACTTCCAATCTCGTAACTGTTGCTACCTTCTTTGATCCAGCCTGTACGATTCTGACCTTGTAAGTGCGCCTATGCGACTCTTATCTCTTTTTTCCTCCAGCCTTTAGCCAATCTCTAGGTCTTACTTTGTGAACATATACATAGCAAACAAGATGTCCCTCTGGGAATCTATAGGTACACTGAAGTTCTTTGCTCGGTACTTTGTAGAATTTACGAATATTGCTTTATCTTATTTCATAGACCTGGCTATCCATCCGCATGATTTTACTGCATCTAGGTAGGTCATACTTTACCATAACTCTTACTTCAATTTATCGTTACCGAGGTCTGCTACCAAACTCCAGGTTATTCTCGTTGCTTATCCTATATGCATAAACCTCAATCCTTTAATGCTTTTTCCTTATTGTTCAATTGCCTAATCTTATCTCTCTGTAAATTTTATCCATCCATTGTTGATTCACCTCAATGTTGATCTGCATTCTACTATAGATAATTTAAAACCTCTTACGTAATACATTGTCACTAAGGCTTATGTCTCATCGGGGGATAACCGAAGTGATTAGATTGATCCATCTGGGGCGATATTATACTTCCATAACCGTATTTCATAGTATTCAAATGTGATTCATCCTTTGGGGGTTATTCTAATCCCATACAACTCATGAAATACCCCTTTTCTTTTCAAATTATAACTCAATCGAAGGCTTAAACGCCATCCTTTACCTACCATAATTACACCCTTTATTCTCCTACCAGGGCAGCATACTATCTATTCTAAATGTCATTACTTTTAGACTTCTTTATGTTCCGTCAGGCTATACTAAGCTTTATATAACTTAGAGAAATCATCATTTCTTCTTGTTTTCATGGGCTTAATCCCGAGTACTTATCCATTCCCGTCACCTTCTCACTTGCCCTTTCTTATCCTTACTCCTATCTCCCTAAAATCTCGTCGCTCTACCATACTTTAGCTTGCAACCTTCCTTCAACTTGCTTTCACCATAGATTTCCTTGTGTTATTTTAGAACATAAAGAGAGAAATCACATTGTTTCTAACTCCTCTTTACTTTCTTAACTAGATCTCTCGATATTTAAAAACATAGGTTGGGAGATATGCCACTGACGACGCTGCTATTATTCCTGGACACTGAATCCCAGCGTTTCTTGCCTTTTGTCCAAAGTATGGACAATTCACAACCTTCTGCATTTTGAATATCGCGTACGTTGCCCACCTTTACCTTACTTACCTTAAAATCTTGCATCACATCTTGTATCCCTTTAATGACCTTCTTTACACATAGGTTTGATTCACATCCATAGCTTGAAGCTTTATTATAATACTTGTACCTATAATCTATACATAATCCGGTGAGAGTTTCATAGTGACTTCTTGTGAGGATTGTATTCTTATGATGCCCTATAGAATATGGCTACTGTATTATCTATCTTGTATCTCTAATATTTAAGAGTGATGCTGCAGTGTTCTCAATCATGAGGTCTAAAATTTTCTGGTTCCAATAATCAGACTTTTGATTTACATAGTTGATGTAACTATTTAGTTTCCACTTTCCATTGATCAACCTTCGTTTAGGCTTAAGCTATCTTCCGATTTGCGGCCCATGGTATTAGTTATTACTTTAGTCCTTCATGGACGCTATAGAATATCCAGGATATAATCTTCTAACAATTCAATTTTTCGTCTATAACCTGGACTCAATTCTTCCTTTTAACTTATATTGGAGTCTTCTACAGTTGTATGATTGTCAACATATATGTATAAAATTGCAACGTAACCAACTCTGGATCATTGATCGAATAGTTCCTTTCGTTCCTTCTCAACTTTCTTTAAATATAAGCTATTACTTTTCTTGGTCTTCTGCCTCCATGTTTTGTGCATACTTAGCTTATCTTTGTTCCCACGGATGCCAGAATTTCTGTGCAACTCATGCGATCTCGAATATTACTTTTGATTTTCCTTCCCGTTCATCAACCACGGTAGGTGACACTTTCTTATGGAGTGCATACAATGTTGTAGTGAGACTCTTGTTACAAGACCATTTCCTCTTTAGGTCACTCTGCTTATGTTGAAACCTTCTTCCTTATTTCCTCAGCTAGTCTTTCATTGTAGTACTTAGGGAGACCTTCTGGCTCTCCACACTCATGTGCTCGCATAGTTGCTTTCTGAACTGAAGTAGAAGTTTTGACCATCTTCCCAACGGAAGTCTCTTTTATTTCCATAACACTCATACGGTATCTTTAACTACCCCAACTCCTATCTAAATACTCCTCAAATATTATAATGTCATATCTGCGACTGAATTCCCCACGTTGGAGTTCACTATGTCTATCTTGCTCAACATGTTAATTTGTCTGTATCCTCTTGTCTAGCCATAAATATGCTATTCCGGAATCAACTACTAACTACTCGTTGGCCCGTTCTCATATTAATATTCCACAAAATCTTTCTTGGGTTATTTTCTTTGTCTTAACTTACGTCTCGTAATGGCTCCTTATTTATCAATAACATCTCAGGCAGAAACCCTTACTTCCTCTCCTTGACATCGTGTTTACGTAATGTCCTGGAATCGTAGCATATCTGTAGGACTTGAATAAGTGTAATTTCATCCCTTTCTAATTTTTATTGCATTCCTTCTTTACCACTTAGTCGTTACTAGAACCACTTAATTCTGACTTAATATCGCGTCACTCCATATTCCCCCCTTTGGGGAAGTACTAAGATTTAAAGCTATGGTGACCTACCTACAGATATTTTATCTCTTCATATTTGGCATCTCACATTATTGATGACCCTTACTCGTCTTGTGATAATCCTTCTGTACCAAGGATAATAAAATTCCTTACTCACGAGGGTGACACTTAGTATAATTGTCACATACAGTCCCTTAAGCTGAACTTTGCTCACATTGCTTGCTTTAGGGAAGCGTCTTCCTAAATGACCATTCTCTTAATTTCTCATGAATCTTCTTCAGTTGTTCATTCTGTTATTGCCGGAACAAAATCTAAAATTTCTCATGATGCCGACTATTATGGATCACTTAGTCCCTACTTCATGTTTAGCTTACCTTGTTCACCAATCCATACTAGTTTCTATTACTCTGGGTCTAACTTTTCCTTTTGGTAATCGCGCCAGATTTTCGAACTTATTTCTCGAAATGAGAATATGACTTTATGGCCTATATTCGTTTGTTATCTCAAGGCCTTTCACCTCTCGCTTTTTTTTTATAAACTCTGTAATACTGTCGTTCTTTTGATCTACCGTTGTCATCCATGTATTATATCTTACTCATAATGCTTCATTAACTTTCTTCTTACTTCCCGCTAACATTATGTCTATCACATTATTCTGAAAACTACAATAAGACCTTCTCTTGCTTTTTGCTCCCCTTTTGCTTCATCCAGTGGCTCTTTGCGTTGCTTAACGTTCTCGCTGTACTAGGGACACGAACCATATCAAGGTAATATTTATTCCTTCTAGGATTTCAGTGCTTATCTTCTGAATTTTTTTTTATCATGCTTGTATTTACATCTAATTATAATATTCCTGAGTTCACCATCTGGGCGTCTCACAAGGAAGTCTATTAGCACCTTTGTAATATCCTTCGGAAATGTCAACTAACACAAACCATCCATTCTCCATTTTGGGTTACTCTAACCCCAGTCAGGTCCTAATATCCCGTCCTTTCCTTAAACTACACTTGTTAGCCCCCAATGGGGCATAACTGAGATGTGTGTGGTCAATTATACATACCTCTATTGCTGTTGAAGGTAACTCACAATTTTAAATTTTTTTTCCTTCTATGCCCGGGTTGGAAATACCGTTAGTCTTTATTAACTGGGTACCCAATACCCTTCTCATCTTGCTCCTTTTACTTGTTGAAGCTTGTACCTACGTTCTAAATCTCTCATTGACTTTTACCATAGGTGGATAGATATTCTTGCCTCAAGGCTCCTTATCGAACAGCTTACATGTCTTAGTACACACATGACCTACTAAAGACCTTATATTTACTTATTATAAGTATCATGCAAAATCGAGTTCCTTTGACTCAATTCTTCCACAGTTATATCTCTTATCAAGCATCTTTCTGGATTTGGACATCGTCGTATTATGAATAAGATAGAGTTTAGAAAATCGAGTTCTTACAACTGAGCTCTACCACACGATCTAGAGTAGGAAGAAAGAGTAAAAGTCCTAAATGCCCTGTAGCCTCTTGCTTATAAGTGTGGTGCACGACACACCCATACAAGACTCTACTAGACACGACTTGTAGACACCCGATGACAAAACTGCTCTGATACCACTTTTGTCACGATCCAAACCAATGGGCCGTGACGGGCACACGGTACCTTACTCAACCGACTACCAACATAACATATAATACTATCATAGATAACTGAGCTGGAAGGCTACCGTGAGATATGTAAAATACAACATGAGATACCAAGTTATACATAAGACATACGGGCCTATAAGATCAAATATCGACTCGTATACTAAATATAGGCCGACGAGTCCATACAATCTTTTACGTACAAGACATCTGTCTACAAACCACTAAGAATACATAATTTTAATAAAGGTCGGGACAGAGTCCCTCCATAAAGCAATACACGTCTAAATCATACTAACCAAATGAGCAACTCCGAAGCAAATGGAGTGCACTAACATCTTCCGTTGAGTTGATAGCCTACTTGGAGGGCTCTCGATCTGTCTATCAGAATCTGTGGGTTTGAAGCGCAGCGTCCCCAGGAAAAAGGGTTGTCAGTACGAATAATGTACCGAGTATGTAAGGCATATAAATACATACATAACGGACATAGAAGAAATATAGAGTAAATGACTCAACCTGTAAGTATGGATAGCTCTATAAATCATGAAATATTTATAATGTTATGCATATGTGTATAAATGTCATGTAATGCATAGGTACATGTTTCATAACATCATCAGGCCACTGAGGGCATCCCATTATATCATATCAGCCACTGTGGGCAAAATCATCAACATATACTAGCTGATCAGGTGGTGGTGTGTATATAACGCCATAACCTTTCTCATATCCCATATATATATAACGCCATCTGGTCATGGGTCAACGTGCATGTATAAATGCATGAAATGAATATGAAATACGTTAGTAAAATCTTTCGGTACGTCATAAGGCCATTATGCCTCTTATTAATATCATGAAATAAACTTTATCAACTTACATATTTTTGAGACCCATGAACAGATGATAGAATAAGACACACGGAAGAATAAGAATATACACATTTTTAGCATTTCTACGAATACAGTATTTTATGGAAGTTGTGTATTTTCTCGTTTCATTTGTTCATATAGATCATGCCAAAAAGAAAGAAGGGATAGCCTTAACATAGCTTAATTGATTCCCTTGAAAAAGATTGCATCGTATTCCCTTATAATTGCAAAATCTTATGTTTCTTATGAAATTTGGTTTGAATTGTTGAAGATTCGTTCTTAAAGTTTGATATATGCACTTCTCTTTACATTAAAGAGGCATGCGTTAGGTATTAACAAGGAAGATTAAAGTGCACAACCAAATTTACTCGCAACAATAACATTAACCAAATACCTACTAAGTGCTCCATCATTTTATTTGGTATTGTCTCTTGTTAAGCCTGCAACATTTCTAAAAATCAATTGTAGGCGCACCCCATCACCTTCACCTTCGGGCGCTTCTCGAGCCATTGGCCGAGGACCCCCACGAACACTATTTTCGAGATTAGTTGACAAATTGATATTGACGTCCACCTGCGAGTCAGCATCAACCGCGTCGATGGCTGGGAAACCATTGGGATCGGCAGGAGGCACATCATTACTGGGCACGTCATAATTATTCTTGCCATGATGGCCCGGCTCATCGTCAACGTTCAAGTGAGCAGACTGAGAGTTTGGCGTTCTTAGGCTGACTTGGAATTAAGACTTCAAAAGACAAGCGTAAAATATGGTGTGTTATGAAGAATCACATCAAATCACCACTATTATCCTTAGCCTCACGGTGAGCGCCAAAGTTTACCCCAAAAATGAGTAATAATTAAATTTGTGCGATGTTTAAGGATATGTGGATTAATTCAATACGAATAATTAAGAACAATAGGTAACTAAATTGAAGACAAAATAAGTGATTAAACCAATCATAATGTGGTGATCAAGCCTGATATTATTGAACAGTGAAATTCGTCCTTGATTGGACCCTCGGTACTAGCTCGGTCACGAGTGAAAAGAGAGAACAAATGAATAATGTGTTGAACAATAGCTAGGAGACAAAAGAAAACTTTTATTGCTTTGATACTCGTGTCACAATGTGTGAGAATAAAGAAAATATTTTCCTTTATATAGTAGAAGAATTTAAGTCCTAGTACAAGTCTAAAAAAGGTAAAACTTTTCTTTTTCCGGTAAATGTTGATCTATAGTTGATACTGAACGGGATTCTTGACGTAATATACGTCTGAGAGCGAATACTACGGCTCCTTGCTCGTCATGCATAATCGTCGTTACCCGAGGTCCAAAAGTTGTACTTGGACCGTGTCTGTCGTATCACCGCGTCCGATTTTAGACTCATCGTTCATTCCCCTTGGATTCCAATACGAGAGGTTCCTGGGCCTCAATTATCACCTCGAGTCATGCCTCCTCTTTGTTCCTTTGTCAGGGAATAGGGGAAAACTCTGCCCGATTTTACGTGTACACAAATATTTAATTGGTTGGAGCAGCAATACCAAGATAAGAATGGAATAGTGATGAAGGAAGAAAGTCATTATTTCAGTTTCAATGAGAAATAGATATGGAAAAATAATTTCCGCCGTATCAAATGCACTGTCTTCATTGTTACGAAACTATCAATAACCGATGCTTCCAGCCGATCGAGAGTTGTATATCGGTTGGCACGGTAATACTATCCCCACATTCTATTTTTCTACTCCTATTATTTATCTGAGTAGCTTATAAGTAAAGAAAGAGTAGACGTAGGGAACGGAAATTACATTCATAAATGGTATTCCCTCCGTTTCAATTTAGGTAAACTTGTTTGATTGGGCACGAAATTTATAAAAAAAAATTAATTTTTTTAAAATTTATAATCCTAGACGAATTAAAAATGGACCCGAAGCATTTGTGTGATTATTAAAAAATTTCATTAAGAAAAAAATAGTAAATTTAAGTTAAATTATTACTAAATTTAAAATTGAGTTATTTTTTTTTGGAACCGACCAAAAACTTGGAAAGAGAGGGAGTATTAATTGTTTAATAGTATTTGGTTTCTTAATGTCCGTATTGACATCCACGTGGAAGTTTTATGTGGTTCTGCTCTTCTAATTTCATATTCATTCTCTATCCTAAAATGCTTCATCTTTTTGGTCACCCTTTCACTGGACCCATCACTTCAATTCTCAACTAACCAGTTGAAACCACGCACATTCCCCTTTTTGTTTTCATGCCTTTTATTAAAACAGAAACATTTTCAGCTCAGGAAAGTAAACAAATGACAGTTTCTTGTTGAATCTTGAATGAATTTTTCTGGGTAAGTTTACTGTCTGTTCATAATTCTTGTTCATCTTAATGCTTGGTCAATTGTGTATCATTCACTTTTGAGAAGAGCATCTTTATTTTCTAAAGAGGATTCTGTCTCATATTATGCTATTACGAATCTTGAAAATTGCTTTTGGTTTTCTTTTTTATTATAGTGTTGAATCACCAATAATATTTCTAATTTGTGATCAAAATTGAGTATTTTTAAAAACCAATATGAAGAATATATTCGAGCCTCCTTGAGCTAGGAGAATATATTATGTAGAGTGAATGGCTTAGAGTTTAATTAAGTTCAAGGTAATAGAATATACCGATTATGGTAATATAATGTTCTTCCATATATATATATATTCAATATGTTTCAGGGAATACTGAATAAATTCCCAAATTGTGTAAAAAAATACTTTACTAAAAGGTCTACTAGTACCTAATTTCATAAAGAGTTCCTTTTTTTGAGTTTGAAGTAAAAGTACTTTCCCATTATTTCAAGAATAATATGATTTCTACAATTTGAAATATCACGTTTTGTCTTAAATTTTTCTAATTCTAGTGAATTGCTAGTTGCGGTTTCAAAGTCCGAGGTGCAAAACTTAATTAGAAAGACAAATTAATAATCAAAGGATTTAAGATATAAACGTTGACGGTGTAAAGATTGTTTTTATCCTGTAGTTTAAGTGTTTAACCTATGATAGTAGATTACTTATCATTTTATTTCGCGACCAATTAATTACATTATGTGTGACTTGTTTGTTAAACAACAATTACATGCAATGAGCTTTTTAGCAGGTTCTTCAAATCATACTTGGCCACCTATGACAACAGATACAACAACTCCAAGTTATTGGTTGAACTGGAGATTCTTACTCTGTGCAATATGGATATTAGCAGCTATGTTGGTTTCAATTCTTATAATATGGAAGTATGAAGAATGTTCTTCAAAGTCGAAAAGAAGCCAGCAAAGAGAGAATGGGCAAAAGAAAGCAGGGATTTTATACAAAGATGATGTTTGGAAGACATGTTATAAAGCAATCCATCCTAATTGGCTGCTTGCTTATAGACTAATTGCTTTCGCCGTGCTTCTCTCTTTGCTCATTGCAGATGTAGTTCTTCATGGCGTACGCATACTCTATTTCTATACTCAGTAAGGATTTTCTCCATATTCTTTTGCTCCACATTTCATCTTTGCCTTTATTGTATGATAGGTGGATATATATGATTTAAACTTGATATGTTCAACCTTTAAGGTTCTTAGTCTGAACACGATGTACTTTTTAAAATTATGGGTTTACACTTTAGTATTTGTTTAAATTGTAGTTTTGTTTTTTAACATATATATATATATATATATATCTATACTTCACGGGTCAAAACACTAGGTCAGTTGAACCCGTTGGAGATAGGCTGCATCCTTTTTCAGTGACAACCACTTTTTTGAATGTGCATGTTGTGGAGACTGAGTAATTTTTTATGAAGTCATGTTTAAAGCCTGATTAATTTTGTATGGATCCACTCATTCCTCAAAAACTAGCGACAATTTCCTGACCAACACTTAAAATGTTTACCTTCAATTTCTTGTGATATCTCCTTGTAGTATTGAAGTGCTATACTGTTAATTTTTTCCCTTTAATACACAAACAGCCTCACTAGAAGCCTCAACAGCTCAGACAGTAACTAAGAAGCTCTTCAAAATCTAAAGTTAACAATGTCAAATAAAATTCACTTTTGACTAATGTTATGTTAATAAGCTATTATATTGATTGAAATATTATCCATCTTATCTTTTGCTTTTCGTTGTTCCTTTTTTTTTTACTCAACAGGTGGACATTCACCTTAGTTACGATCTACTTTGGGGTATGTTATTAATCAATGACCATCTTTATTATTCATATCTGGATATGATATTGATTATCTTTAGATGTTCCCCTATTCAATTTCAAAGAAGAGAGTAAAAGTTAAATTGTAGTGCTCCTCCTGCAAGGCAGACTATTTATGGCTTCGCCCTTATGTAACTGATCGGAGAATTTATGTAATTCACCGCTCCTTCCTTTTTCATTGTAGTGTTCCTTATTTCTTATATAATTTGGTAATGCTCTCAACTAAATTTCCTAGCTAGGATCTTCACTGTCCATTCATGGCTGTTTCCAATCTCGCAAGGGAGGTAAAGGTGATAGTATTGATGCAGAGAGAGGCACTTACACTGCTCCAATTCCTGAAAATGCAAATGTACTTATTGTATCCAACGGCTTGAATTCCCATGGAGAACCACATGTTAGAGAAGCTGCAGGTTCTTGGAGCCTTGCCTTCCAAATAATATTCCAGGCATGTTCTCTCTAGATCCATATACCTTACCTTTTATTGCTACTTATACAACAACCAGACATGCAAATTTCTTTATCTTTTCTTTCTTTTGCTGTTGGGACAGTCACAGAAAGTCTATCTACTCCCATGTGCTATATAGAATCTTCTATAATTTCTCTCAATTGTCATAGATGTTGGATTATCTAATTATTTTCATCCTGCGTAATTGCCACTAATTAGCGGTCTTTCACCGTTCAATCCTACAAGTAAGATTTTCTGGAGGTTCATCTTTTTATCATCTGTCGTATACCTTCATTATGATATTACATCTCCTAATTAAGTTAATGTCTGAAATGATGTAATATCGAGTTGGCAACATTCACAAATGTAGTTTAGTGCTTATTCTTGCTGCATTCTATGGGTACTTGGCTAATTCTTTTCTGTCCCCCAAACAATTTGTAGATGACTGCAGGTGCTGTTGTTCTTACAGATTGTGTTTTTTGGCTCATTATCTACCCATTCCTCACTGATAAAAATTACAGATTACATTTTGTAAGTATTAGAATTTTTGCTTTCTTATCTTAATCTTCGTTTAGTTAAATAATGTTTTGCTTGATTGTGTTTGTCTTTTATGTATTGCTTCAATTCAAGGCTCATCTGTAAAAGTATTGATGGAATCAAGCTTGAGCATTCACTTAATGATATGTGATTTAGTGCAAGGTCCGGAATTTCAGGCAGTTATACATTTCTATCCAACTGTTGTAATCTTCAGCCTATTAACAGCCACTTCTTTCCATAAAAAGCTGACAAGTGCCTTTTTTACCTGCCATCTTGATCTTTTTTCCCCTGATTGTCTAATTTAGTTTCAGTTATTTCAATATTTAGTTTTTTTTCTTTTTGTTTCTGACTTTCTTCTAATATTTATTTTCTATAAGCAAGAAGCATCAAAAGCTAGATAGAGTAAAATTCATTGTTAACTGCCGCTAAGTGCTTTTTGAAGTCCACAAAGTATAACCTCAATGTGCATGTGTGTCGTGCTTTTACTATTGACTCTGGCTCAGCTCTCAAAATAAGGGAAAAAGTTAACACCGTACTTCCATGATCCACATTTTCAAGAAAACTTCACTAGAGTATTTCTTTGGTGGTTCTTCCGTCTCACCATCTGAAAGAAGACAAGCTACTACATACCTGCATGCCAATCATCAAGTCTCCATCTTAACTTACGGACACAGAAAAGGCTTCTCTTACAACAGGGACCAGTAGATAGTAGAATGGTAGTATTCACACTAACATGTAGACATCATGATTAGTTAGTATCGTGTTATGAACATAGGTTACACCTGATTTACATGGGCCCCCCTCTGCTCTCTCTGCATTTGTACTATAAGCTGATAGTCTACCGGTTACTGCAGCTGGCTGTTTGTATGCATTCTGTCAATGCTATTTGCCTTCTCGGTGATGTGTTTCTAAATCGTCTAGTAAGTTTTAAATTCCCTACTATCTAAGCTTTACGTGTTGTGCGTATATAAGCTGTGGTTAATACTCTGTCTTGCTTCCTTTCCAGCGGTTCCCTTTCTTCCGTGTAACATATTTTGTGCTCTGGACATGTGTGTTTGTCATTTTCCAGTGGATCCTCCATATTTTTGTCTCAATGAGGTATATTTGCAATTGATCATGGTATTGACCATTATTATGATGCGACATCTAACTCATATAGGCTTATGTTGTTTGCTGAAACTGTTAACTCTTGTTGCAACAGGTGGCCTTATCCCTTTCTGGATTTGTCATCTCAATATGCTCCACTTTGGTATGTGTACGACCTCATACGAAAAATCAGTATATGCAGAGTAGTCAATTTGCTTATTGCGCTATTCATGGTTGCTCAAAACTGTGAAATTGCAGGTATTTTGCTGTTGGTATTCTCCATCTCCCTTGCTATGGCTTCTTTGCGTTGCTAATCAAAATGAAGAAATGTTGGTTATCCAGATTATTTCATAGCTCCATATAGATATAATCAGAGTTGCAGATAGTCAATGAGTTCAAACTCCAGTAAGAAGCCCAGCATTACACGGATCGGATCACTCAATGAAACCTCAAAGCTGTCTGGGGCAGGAGAAAACTCATATTAAGCACTGCCTCGGCATCAATTGGTAAATAACATTATTTAGTGGCACTCAAATAAATCAGTAGGGTAAGGCATCCGATTTATTTTTTCCATATGACTTAATTTACTTGTTCCTGTTTGTGGTGTAGTTGATAATTGATTGTTGATTTAATTTAGTACTGGACATTAAACCATGATTTTACAGGGTGGTTCTACAGTAGAAAATGAGGTATTCTTGTTTTAGGTTTGTCACACATGTCTTTTTATCTCCATTTCATCTTTTCTGTTACGTCTGATGCTAGTTAAGATAGCCTAATTTTCTAAGCTGGAATCATTATACGTATTTAGCCAAAATTAGCAACGCTGCTCCTAATATCACCATGTTGTGCCTATGTATAGCATTTGCACCAATTTTATAGACTGAGTTAAGACTGCTACATGTTCTAAAAGTCTTCACTCTATTTTCACACATTGTTCCCTGGGATGCTTTGTGCATCGGGCTGCCCTTTTTTTTCCCTTCTGATAACCGAGAAATTTTCAAGGTCCAACTGGTGTGGATCATGTCGTTTCGAAAATCAGGTCACTGCTAAACTAGCCAATCTGGCTAGAGATATTTATCCTAGATGCTTCCTTTGAACTCCCATTTATGCACATATTTGTGTTGTTTTTAATTGTTACGATCCCAATTTCCCTCCGTAGGATATCGTGATGGCACATAATCTCTTAGACAAGGTAAGCTCAGCATACATGCATAATTTAACCGAGATAATGATAAAACTTTCAATTTAACCACTAGCTATCATAAAAAGAAAGGACTCCGCAACTCAACTGAACAACTCCCAAAATTTGGTGATACCGAGTCACAAGCTCTACATGAGTATACTGAACATCCCTATACAACATTATCTAATAAATGAGGAATGAAATAGAACTAGATAGAGGGTGACTCCGAAACTTGCGGACGCCGGCAGGTATATCTTGAAGTCTCCATCTGAGCTCGACTAACTAGTGCACAGGCTGATATGAGGTACCTGGATCTGCACAAAAAGATGTGCAGAAACATAGTGAGTACATTACAACGGTACCCAGTAAGTGGTAAGCCTAACATCGGTAGAATAGTGAATAGGTCGGGTCAAGACACCTACCGAAATAAATAAGGAAATGCAGGTATAGTGTAGTATGATAATGAAAACAAGGGAAATGATGCAAGGAAGAGATAACAAGAATAGCTACACTGAGACTAATGCAATTAAGACTCAACGGAAGGAACACATAATAAGAATATCAAGGAAATGGTGCAACCAAAACACAAGGGGTGTGAAGAAAGGTACCGACAAGAATTACTATCGAGGTGCTTCGTAGTGTCATTTCACAAATCAAGTCACAATCTTTTCTTATATCACCGCGGGAGCCGTGCATTTAGTTTTGAAAATCATTTTCTGAAATAGCTACCCGTGTTTTAGCCAACCTTATCACACTGCGTAGCTTTAAGTAGTTTCCCTACTAGCAACGCGCGTATCAAGTCCGCCTTATCTCACCGCATACGTATCAACTTATATCCTTATACCACCTCATGTGTATTAATATCACAACATAACACAAATTGCACCTAAGTTCCCAATACCACAACTTGCCAAAGGAGTCAACAATAATGGTAAATCCACAATAAATAGCACATGGATCAACCACAATATATCCAAGAGTCTCAACAATAGCAACCGAAAGTGAATAACTCAACAAGAATGGTATTTCAACAAATCTACAACTTTGCCTCAATGTGAATCTCGGCCTTTATAATTTCAACACCAAATTCAACGATAAGATATTCCATGAAATAACAACATCAAGCAGTGAGACTCAACGGTTAAATAATGAACAAGGAATCGAGAGACCAATAACTTCAACTAAACATGTAAAAACAATTAGCAAGTAAGAGATAAGACAAGTATTAACAACGTCAAGTAAAGCGTGTGAAGATAGACTAGTGATGATGAATGTAACATGTTATGGCAACTCAATTAAAAGGCGTGGAAGGAATCTTCATAGATAAAATCGGTCAATTACCACATTTAGTCTGTGTACACACTCGTCACCTTGCGTACATGACTTTCACAAACCACAATTAACACAAAATCAACACCAATCCTAAGGGGTAATTTCCTATACAAAGTTAGGCAAGACACTTACCTCAAAACATGCTAACTCAATCCACTAGTAAGCCTTTCTCGCGATTATCCAACTTTGAACGGCTCGAATCTATCCAAAACAACTTCATACCATAAATACAAATACAAACTATAGGAAGTTATTCCGAACAATAAAGTTGCAATCATTAAAGAGAAACAAAAAGTCAACCCCGGGCTCGAGTCTCGAAACCCGACCAAACTTATAAAATCCGAACATTCATCAATAACGAGTCCAACCACACTACAATGACTCAAATCTGACTTCAAATTATCTTTAAAATCCCAAAAATTTGGTCAAAAAAATTTCACAAGTTTTACCCCAAATTTTGCAACTCAAATCACTAATTAAATGAAAAAAATAACGATGGATTCATGCAAAATAGCCAAATCCGAGTTAGAATCACTTACCTCAATGATTTTCTTGAAAATCTCTTGAAAAACCGCCACAAACCAAGCTCTCTAGGTCAAAAGATGACGAATGAAATAAAACCCTCGAACTTACCCTTTTCTGCCCAGCGATCGCACCTGCGAGGCATCGGCTGCACCCGCGGAATTTTCATCGCATGTGCGACCCTCACTTAGGCCCCTGAAATCTCGCATCTGTGTTTGCGCTTCTGCCGAAGGCCAGTCGCTTGTGTGTGTCCGCTTTTGCGGGTAGCTGAGCGCACCTGCGGTTCCAGCTGGCCAGCCCAACCCTCGCTTCTGCGGCTCGAGGGTTGCTTCTGCGGTGCCGCACCTACGACCCAAGGTGCACAGGTGCGATTGCAGCAGACTCAGCAGTGGTTCAACAATCAATTAAGTCCAAAGTGGTTTCGAATTCAATCTTAATCACACCCCGGGCCTCCCGGGACCTCGTCCAAATATACCAACAAGTTCCAAAACACATAATGGACCTACTCGAGGTCAATAATCACATCAAACAATATCGATTTTACGAGTTGCAACCCGATTCAAGCCTATTGAAACTATGAACATCCGACTTCCAAAACTAATGTAGATTCATACCAAAACAACTCTGATTGACCTCAAATTTTACACACAAGTCATAAATGACATGAAGGACCTATTCCAACTTCCGGAATCGGTATCCGATACCGATATCAATAAAGTCAACTCCTGGTCAAACTCCTCAACCTTCCAAACCTTTAACTTTCTAACTTTCACCAATTCAAGCTTAAATGACCTATGAACCTCCAAATCAACATCCGGACATGCTCCTAAGTCCAATATCACCATATGAAGCTATTGGAACAGTCAAAACTCCATTCCGGAGTCGTCTACACAAAGGTCAAACTACGGTCAACTCTTTCAATTTAAGCTTTCAACTTAGGGACTATGTGTCTCGTTTCACTCTGAAACGCACCCGAAACCGAACCAAATAACCCGGTAAGTCATATAACTACAATATAACATAGAGGAGCAATAAATAGGAGAACGAGGCTAAAATACTCAAAACGACCGGCCGGATCATTACATTAATGTAGTACATAAACCAGATTACATGCTTCGAAGATAATTCTTCTTCGATGAAATGTAATTGTTTTCATTTGGCAGTAAAATCAAGTTGCTAGTACAACTTGTTCCCTCATATGCTGTAGTCAAGTGATTAATACATTTATGTACCTTCATCAAAGCAGCTTCTACACATGATGCTCAGCATGGTTAGCTCAGATATGCATCAGAATTAAACAAGTCTTACAATTAACACTAACAAAAATAACTTTTAGACATTAACATTTGTTTGGATGGTTGTTACATATTGTTTCATAATATATTGTAATATATTGTACTGTATCATTTTATGGATACAATATGTGGATAAATTGTATCATTTTTCATTGTTTCATGATTGTTAGTAATCTGTGTTCAAAATAAAAAATCAGAGAAGGAAAAACGTTAGTTCAATAAATTAAACATAAAGTAATTCCGAGCCCATAGATTTCTGTGTGTCCTTAAGGAATTTAATCCCCTCATTGTTTTCTAAAGTTATGGATTAATTCCTCCTAGGATTGAACGGAAGATAGCGACACTACAAATCACAGAACTTCAGTGAACTCAACAAACAAAGTAAATCACACTTGACACTTATATTTATTTGGAAAATAATACAACAATGTAGAAAAAAGGGGAGAAGTTTTCAGATTTTTCATGTTCTAGAAATGTGGCCAAACCTCTAAATTTATAGACAATAAAAGGGTGAGATGAAGATGTGCAATTCAAAAGGTGATTCTTCCATTTCCCATTCATACCCTTTAAAAAATACCCAACAATCCCCCACATGAATGAGGAATGGCCGTATGTATAAAAAAGCATGCATGAAAATTGTGTGATTCGCAAGTAAGGATTAATCGCATCCGGATAAGTAGGTTTTCCTTTAAGCTTTTCGTAGTGAGTTTATGTCGGATCTACTCGGTCAATTGATAGATTTGATATCCTTGAACCGTCGAGCTTTGATGTATATATAGACAATCATAAGTCACACAATCAATCCTAAACCGTCTTTAGTTCTCATTGTTGTGTTCGTTTCAGCCATGAACACTGCCTGGTTTATAAGTGCATAGAGAACTAGCCTTAGTGAATACTCCTTGAAGCACCTTACACTTCACACTTGCATAGATGATTTCTAAATGAGTAATCTTGTAGATACACTATTTGATATATGATTTATCAAACATAGAAAAGCATTAAAAAGCCTTAACCTTTATCCTTGATACTGAATATTGTCGCATCATGAGAATGGACCAATTTTTTTTTTAACAATATTGAACCGTCATTAATGACTTTGTTTGATCTCCTTGAACCTAGATCTTGGGATCTTCAGTCTTTTATGTAGAGTTACCTCCATAATGACTTTTCTTCGGCGATAGTCCCATTCCTCTAGATGATCTTTCAACTACCTTTCTAGTTAGGCCTTTGTAAGTGGATACGACATATTATCGCTTGACTTCACGTAGTCAATTATGGAAATTCTCCTAAAGAACAATTGTCTAATGGTTATATGTCTTCGTCGTATATGACGAGATTTTCCATTATACATAATGCATTCAACCATTCCTATTGCCGCTTGACCATCTCAATGTATACATATAGGTGCCAATATTTTGGGCTAAGATGGAATTTGTTGAAGAAATTTCGGTGTCCTTCAGTTTCTTCACCGGCCTTGTCTAAGGCTATAAACTTCGCCTTCATATAGAGTGGGTATTTTTGGATAATTCTAAAGACATCTCTCCTCCACCGACTGTAAAAAATATATTCATTTTTGGATTTATAAATAGTTAAAGAGATATTCTAATTTGCATCTATATACCCCTTTCATTACCGGGATATTTATTGGTGTGCAAAGCATACTTTTGAGTATATTTCAAGTATTTCAAGACTAATTTTATTGTCATGATAGTATAATGCAAACTTCCTTATGTCATAGACTAATTCGTCTCGATTTTCTATTGCATATCAAATTATTGACTAAACTTAATGTAGCAATATTATATTATAACAACAGCTGGAATGGTTGGAATCACTTGTGGCCATAACTTTTTAATATATAACACATTTCGCAGTCAGCCTTTTTTTCTATATCATTCTTATGCTATTTATTCTTATTCGAAAATGCAATACAAGTCTATATGATGTACAAATTATAGCACATTCATTCATGAAACAAATCCAAATTGCTATGAATTTTTCAGGTTCATCAATTGGTTCACCACACTATAGACCAACGCATTAATATATCAGTTCATGAATGGTCATGTTTATACAAAACGTACAAACGCACCTTCATATTTTTCCATATAAATTTTTTCATCCAAATCTCCATTTACGAAGGTTGTCTTCACATCCATATGATGAATTTCAAGGCCTTACACTTTGGCTAACGCTATTAACACCTAAATATATGTTATTCTCGTTACCGGTGAGTATGTGTCAAAGTAATCAAGACCTTCTCATTGTCTAAACCCTTTGACAACTGATCTTGCCTTATATTTGTCAATAGTACCGTCAACTTTCATTTTTCCTTCTAAAAATTCACTTAGAACCCAAAGGTCCATTTCATGGAGGAAGATCAATCAATTCTCAAGTATGATTGCTTAATATGAATTCTATTTCACTATTAACTGTTTTTTTTTCCAACATTGTACTCTCGAACAAGACATTGTTCTTTAAATGTTTGATGCACATTTTACAATAAGAATGTGAGAAAATCTTGACCAAAGGAAGTAGTTGTCCTTTGACATTTACTACGTCTTGAATTTTCCTCATTAAATGTACTTTCCTTTGCTTCTTCCCGGTATAGCTTAGATTTTTCACTAGACGACTCACATTCTTTTTTATACGGATAAATATTCTCAAAGAATTCAGCATAATCTGATTCAATTACCGTATTAATATGAATGTCGAGATTTTTTGATTTAGTAACCAGAAAACGATATGCCTTGTTATTTGTTGCATATTCTATGAAAACGCAATCAATGGTTTTCTATCAATCTTTACCCTTTTGGATTTTTAGGAACTTGCGCTTTAGCTAAGTACTCCCACACTTTAAATTATTTTAAGTTGGGCTTCATTCTTTTCCATTTTTTATATGAAATGGATTACGATTTGCTAAAGGGAAATCGATTTAGTATTTGGTTAGCTGTAAAAATAGCTTTTCCCACAAGTTGTGGTGTAAATCGGAACTTATGAATAATGCATTCATCACCTTTAACGTTCTATTCTTTATTTTCGCAATTTCATTAGATTGCGGTGAGTAAAGGGCAATCATTTGGTGAACAATGCCATATTCCAAACATATTTCTTCAAAAGTAAATTCACATTTGCCGCCCCTATTACTTTGTAGAGCCAACCACAGGAACTGTTGTTTGTATCACGACAGAGCCAATATTAATTAACGGTGAAGTTTTTAATCTTCAAATAGAGTAATATCTAACATAACTAGATTAGTAAACGGTGAAGATTTAAATCTTCAAACCGAGTAATAATTCACACGACCAGGATTAATAAAACGATTAAGTTTTTACTCTTCAAACCGAGTAAAAATTTGTAGTAGAAAATTACTTAGATTTTAATCTTCGAAGTGATTAAAATTCACACTTTAATCTTCGAAAATAAATAGAACGACATGACGATTTCAATCTCAAAGATTGTGTAAAAAATAATGCAGATTTTCATTTCTAAGCAGGAGTAGAAAATCACGAAGATTTTAGTTTCCATAACGGGAATAAAAAAAATCATGAGAATTTTAATTTTCTCCAAAACAAGGGGAGGAAATCACAAGTATTTTGATTTTCTTTTCGAATGAATTTTCAACTAAACCATTATAAACCATAAACAAATGGCCCCTAAATAGTTTCATCTCTTGTTCTTATCAAACTAACATATGTATATTTTATGAATCCAAAAATGATATACATGTTATTTTCATGATTTCAAAATAATTTTCAAGTAGTAATGTAAGCCTATGTAATATGTTACAACCTTGAAATAACCATCCACATATATTTGTGCATGACACCAAATTATTTATCGACTACTAATGATTTTTTTAATTTGATCAAGGAATAATAAAATTAACCATAAACACATATTATTACTAATCATGCATACGAGATCATCACAAAATTAAATTTTATCCTAATATTTATAAAAATAAATGATAGGTGAAGATAAGAAAGTAGAACACAATTTTATCACCTTCTTCAAAATTCATTGCTATGACATCGTGGCTTTGGCCGTGAACTTACTCAAAGTCAAAAGGAAAACATTTCTAGTTTTCTGAATTGATTCCTATTAGTAGTTTTGTATACGTCGAAATTGGGTTCGACTATTGCACTACAGATCGGTTTCGGAACGCGAAGGGTTGAAGATCGACCCCGAGTCTCATTGAACCAGAACAGGACGCCAAAATATCCTTCCTTAAGAACATTGAGCACGTGATCCCTGATTCGATCCTGACCCCGAATAAGCTCGAGAAAACATTGTAGGTATAACCAACAGAAGACCGAAATAACAGAAGGCCAAAATATATGTAGCCGGTCGGATGTTTCGACGGGAATCTTGGCACATATCAATAAAGAACCGGCAAATCGGCAAATCGGCAAATCAGGAGGTTTTTACATTTTATAAAATTGTACCTAAAGTAGGAATCCCCTAATATATAAAGGGGAGTCTTATTGGGAGTCTGATTACTTGTAAAGGATATTGTAACACGCATTCCAAAGCAATATATTATTCTTTTTAGTTCTTATCTTGTCATATTTGCTCCGGTATCGATAAAAGAACTTTTGGCTCGAGGGTGGCTAACCTTCCAAGGCTAAGATTATTCAACTTGTGTGATTTGCATTTACTTTCTCATTGTTTCTTTCAATTTCAATCTGATTTCCCATATCACGAATCCTTAAAACAACATACAAATTCAAATTGTTATCCAATTTTGAGGGTAAACAGTTTGGCGCCTACCGTGGGGCTAAGGATTATAGTGGTTATTTGATACAAATATCCATAACCCACACTACTTTACACTTGCTATTTGAAGTGTCTTTGATTCCAAGTTAAAACACAAAATGTCAAACTCTCAATCAGCACTCTTATATGTTGACAACGAGTTCGGTCATCACGAAGAAAATAACAACATAGCGCCCGGTAACAAGGTATCGCCTGCTGATCCCGTCGAAACTCCATCCGTAGACCCAATTGACGTTAATTCACATGTGGCTATTGACGCGAACCTGCCAATTGATCCCTAAAATAGCGCTCGTGGTGGAGCCCGATCAACGGCTCAAAATATGCAAGATGTTAGTGGAGAAGGGATCAATTTAAGGGTAATTTTCAAAATGTATCAATCTCAACAAGTGGCAATAGCCTAGTTACAAAACTAGGGTCGCGCACCGACTAGAGCCGAGATCGATCTGCCCTGAGAAGTTACTTGCAGGGATGAACCGGTTGCAGAGAGATCTAACGAGAACGAATCGAGGACTAACCTCGAGATCATAAAAATGCTCGGGGAATTGAAAAAACGAGTGGAGTCGGGGAAAAATAAAATTGAAGCTAATGACAAAAAAGTGAAAACCTATAATTCCAGGGTAGACCAGATCCCTGGAGAACCTTCGATATTGAAAGGCCTGGATTCGAAGAAGTTCGTGCAAAAAGCTTTTCCTCCGAGCGCGGCTCCGAAGCCAATCCCCAAGAAATTCTGTATGTCCGGGATACCTAAGTATAATGTAACAACCGAACCAAATGAGCATCTAACCTCTTATACATGTACCATCAAAGGTAACGACTTGGAGAACGATGAGATCGGGTCTGCTCTACTGAAAACATTTGGAGAGATCCTGTCATAGGGAGCTATGATATGGTATCACAACTTACATCCTAATTCTTTTGATTCATTTTCTATGCTTGCATATTTTTTCATGAAAGCACACGCTGGTGCCATCAAGGTCGAGACCAGGAAGTCGGACCTTTTCAATGTGAAACAGAAAGATAACGAGATGCTCATAGAGTTCATGTCTGATCAACTCCCACCTATACCACTATAGAATGGCAAGGCAGGGTTGATGTAGCTTTTACCCGATAGGATCGGGATCGAAATCCATAGAGAGCTAGATGATTGGAGTTGAGTTTCTATCCGACTTAGCAGTGTGTATTGTTCTTAATTACTCTTCTAAACATGATTTGTTATGATTTTATACTAGTTTTAATACTAAAAATAACTACTAACAAGCTAGCTACAATATTTTTGTGAAGGTTTTATCAAGTATTTAAGGGCACTAGGGAAGCAACTTACACCTAGGCGAGTATCTAACGGGATCTAAAATCTAGGATAAACTTGTGGGTCATGGGCTCGTGATATAACCTCACACTAAATTACTCACCCAATACCTCTCAGTAGTTTGGTGACTTTGCCCGAATTAGCTTCCTCAAACCTAATTGGGTGTTTCAACAAAGCAAATGAAATGGCTCAAATCGGGTATTACTATCTCTAGTTTTACCCTTTATTGAGGCTATCAATCTCTTGAATTCACCCCAATTCCTTGTTAGCCTATTTTACCTAAATTTGGGTTGTCTTTCTCAAGAGTAACCTTAGTAAAAAAGGCATGAATCAGGGTTTGCAACCACTAATTAAATGTATTAAGCATGAAATAGACTAAATATTACAGACCCAATCACAAGTAGACCCTAAAATTGAATATCCATTAGATACCCACACTAGGGTTGAGTCACAACCCTAGCTTATGGGTCTAGCTACTCATTTTCATCGAAGAAATCAAAATAGAAGATGAAATTAAAGCCATAGATGTTGATTACAAAGATAAAATATAAGATTAAGAGTAGAATCTATGCTAAAATTACTCAAAAAGGTAAAAAACTACTATTCACGAGCTCCTTACAATATCTGATTCCCTAAAAATGAGAAAAAGAAGTATTTATACACAGCTAAAAATACTGGACAAAATTGCCCCTACAAAAATTTCGCTATCAACGGAATACTGAACGCCTCAGGGGAATGGATTCCACGGCCGCGTAATTATAAGCGCGGACCGCGGTTCTTGACTTGGCAGTTCTCTGAAACTTGTTTCCGCTCCCAGCGGAATATTGAGCGCCTCAATGGATCTTGACAGCGCGGCAGCGGAATTTTAGCGCTGACAGCGCTCTTGTGGAGGATCACTTTTAACAGCTCTCTGAACTTGGTATTCTGCTCCCAGCGGAATATTGAGCGCTCCAGCGGACAGGAAAGCGCTGCAGCGTAATTTTGGCACTGTCAGCGATTCCAAAAGCTCCAAAACACACCTCTCTGAACTTCAATTTGCGGCCACTGGCAGAATTCAGCTACAACGGAATGTCTTCTTCTGCAGCGAAATAATACCGCTCTCAGCGCTTTTTCTGGGTTCGTGGGTTGTGCAAGTTTGGCTCCTGGTTGAGTTATCTTTAGCCATTCTCATATATTTTACTCAAAACCTGTAATTTAAGTACCTTGCATTAGTTTTCGGGAGTACCTTAGTGCAATTTTGTCCCAAAACCTAAGCAAACGAGAGTAAATAGTAGGTAAAAATTCCTAGTTATCAATTTCGTCCTCAAGCAAACAAGGCAACTCCCACCTTCATAAGAAAAAGAAAAAGTATATCAGCTGTTCAAATGTGACTTCATCAAGCTTCAATTGGGACTAACAATTATCCTCAACACAAATGCATTATTGACAACATTATGCGATGACTTTCTTAGTTCACTAGGTCTAATGTAACACTAAAGCTTCAAGAGTTGACTCAATTCATCAAAGAGCTTCGCTCTCTCATGTAAATCACTGTGGATCCCAGACACTTTCTCATATACTCTCCGTGGGCTCATATCACCATATATAATGTACGCTCAAGACCGGGATTATCAAGAAGTGTGCTCTTCACTCTCAAAAGAATGCCACAAGTCCGGCTCTAAGTACCATAGACTTGCCTCTCGTGTAAATCACCACTAATGTAAGCTCACTCAACTTGAGATCCTATAGGGCTTTAATGAGATGTAATGAAGGCTTTTTGGATCAAATTCAGGCATGATGAACTATGATAGAACATCTTTCCTTAAGCACTCTATTTTCACACTTTGGCTCATGTTTTTCTTGACTCTTTGAGTCATTTTCTCTTCCTTGGGGTACTTATAGAGGCTCATTATCTCTATTTCTTTTACTTGAAGCTCATTTTTTTCTTTTTTTTTTCATCATTCCTAGCCTTTTCAACTTTGTTTCATTGAGTCCTTTCAACCTTTTCTTTTTTTCTTTTTCTTTTGACTTGTTTCTTTTTGGCCTTTCAACCTTTTGTTGGCCTTTTATTTTTCAACAATTCCTTTCATCACTGTGAATTTCCTCGTCTCTCCCCCAAACTTATGATTTTTACTATTGTTAATCATGAGTGCTCAAGGAAAGAATGGGTGCCAAGAGAGGGTCATTATAGAACGGATGAAAGATTGTAACATGGTTTTTGAACAGATAGGCTTAGGCTTAAAAGGGGTTGAATAAGGATACTATCATGGTAGGTTATGGAAGTCTTTAATTTCAAAAGGGAATCAAGGAGAGCCTATAATCACTTCACAAGTCGAGCTAACTTAGAATTTCGCCTAGAAAAATACTTGGGGCAAGTTCTAGACTTTTTGGAACCGCACTCGGGATATGCAATTCAAACCTCACCTCTCAAGCCATAGGATCATTAAAGAGAATAGAGTCGAGGGACCACAACAACCTTGGTTTAGATTGAAAACTCACCTATGGCTAAAAACACCACTTGATGACAGTTTTAGCCAACTCAAGACTCTACGGGTCACACTTAGAGCTAGACTCATCTACAATTTGTCTCTAACCATGAGGTCAAAGGTAAATATGATGGTACCAAGTGAAGCTTACTCGAGTCACATTTATTCATTACTACCAAAATAAAGGAAAAACAAAAACAAATGAAAAACGGACTCAATCCCTTAAGAAGGTCGTCACACCATCTGTCGTAGGGAAGAGACACCCGGTTCACACAATTTTCACCCTTGGAAAGAACTGTGGACTTAAGAAAACCAAAGGCTTATTGATAACGAAAAAGTAAAGAAGAAGCTATAAGTTCAAAAAGAAGCTACTAAAAGAAATAAGAAGCTAAACTATAAAGGAAAATAACAAAGAAGTTATAAAATAGAAATACGAAAAGTAAAATAAATATGTACAATAGGGGATTAAAACGAATATACATCAAAAAGGGAATGAATATATACATGAGAACGGAAATTTTATATATACATACCAACTATAAAACAAACCAAAAGTACGGAAATGCAAATAAAGAAAAGAAAAGTAGTATTAGGAGTTATTACAAACCAAAATATCTGAATGTCTGAATCACCAAATCACCAATAGAGGCCACCCCTCCCCCCAATAAAGATTACCATTGCCCTCAATGCTAAATGCAAGAATATAGAATAGGGAAAGGGTGAGAGAGTAAGAGAGAACTCCCTAGGGTTCCTCAGTCTGCATAGGGGTCGGGTCATCTGTGGAGGAAGGATCAGTGGCAGTCACTAGAGCATGGTCCTGTGGCTAGGAAGAGGCCTCTCCCGCTGGATCCTCGAGCTAGATCTCCATGTCATCAGTCGGGGGAATGGCTCCTCTCTGCACTGGGGCTGAGGCAACCTCCTGCTCTAGAACCTGTGTTGTCTGATTTGCAGGGGAAGGCTCTCCTATCAATAGATCAAGGGGGATGTCTCCCGCTGCTGTGAGCTTGGCTACCTCCTTCGTCAGCTTAGCCTGGGTCTTCTGCGTCTTCACCTGACTCTTTTTCAGCTCATCCTGACTTTTCTTCATTTTCTTCATAGCCTTCCCCAAGGAATGGATCTCCTTCCCATGTGTGTATAGGGTCTCCAATATCTTCTTCTGCTTATCAACCAAGCTCCTCAAGGTCTCCTCTAATGCTGGAGGCAACTGAATCTGTGTTGGAGCTGACTGGGCTACAATGGCAGTGGAGAGGTCAGTTAGCTTTGAAGAAGCTACCTGCAGCCAATTGTTGATACCAGCCAATGTCTGAGACACCCTTAGAGCAGCCTGAGGGTATGTGGAAGAGGTGGGCACTGATACATGAATGGAAATAGAAGGACCAGAGGAAGGCTCCGGAAGTACATAGTGAGGAACTTTGGGAAGGAATATGAGTGCTCATTCTTCTGGATTTTCCTATTGATCGCCCTTGACATGATATTCCTGACGTTGATCGGGAACCCTTCCATAATGGACCCCACAATAAGAGCAGGGGAACGTGGCATGTCACTGTCATGAAAGGTGGGGTCTATCCTGCTGCATACAAATGTCGCCCAGCCCTTTGTCTTAAACTCAGTGTGTTTCTGAAGATAGTAGCTTCTGTTATCAGCCACACCGGAGTGATACCAAGAATATCAATCACGAAGGCCAGCCACGAGTGAGCTAAATCACCTAATTCGACCTTCTCCAAGTAAAGGGTCTCATCTTCATGGTTGAAACCAACATAATCATTGAATGCATCACCATTGAATAACACTTTCTTGTTTCGAACTTTGGTCACGTATGTGCCATTTTTGATGTGGGCAACATTGGCGTAGAATTATTTGACCACAAATTCATTGGTCTCACCAACATTGCATGTGAAGAATTTACACCTTATCCTCTCGTTGAAATTCCTTTTGACGTTTGGTTGTGGGGAAGAAGGTCCTTCTCAACAAAAGCTCTCTCCAAAACAAGTGACCTCTGAGGCCACCAGTCTCTGAACTTGTGATAAGCTGGTTCAGAGACAAACCGATCCTGCCACACTGTTGGATTTATGGTCCTGAGTAGCTCTCCTACTAGTACTTGGGTGTCACCACCCCTACCATCATCTGGGGTATCATCAGAACTATGGGTATCATCAGAACTATCAATATCAATTGAGGCACGTGTGGTGGATGGAACTGTTGCACCGGTGTCCTGAGGAGGTGAAGAGTCACTAGATAAACCCAGGCTATCTGAAGAGCCTCATGTTGTAGGCTCGTTGACAAGACGCCTAGGTTGAGATTGAGACTCTACCGGGGTGCACCACTATCCCCCTCCAAAACCTCCCGTGAGGGGACATATTCACTAGACTCTGATGGGTCGGGAGTTGGCCTCCGGAGTGTTGATTTGTTTCCTATAATCTTTCTTGGGCTTAGGGGTGCTACCGGTTGTTTACCTCTACCACGACCCCTAGAAGAATCACTCCTTCTGAGTTGTTTGTCTGAGGCACCTCATGAATGAACCATTGTCTACAAAAATGTCAATGAATATCGTTAATACATGGTATACAAGTATTCACTTGAAGCACATAGGTAAATGATGCAGAGGATCAGAATCAGTTGCAGACAGACAAATCTTCTATCAGCGAAAAAGTAACCGCTGCAGGGGAAAGGCCACCGCTGTCAGCGAAATTATAGGGATCAGAATACCCACTCTCTGATGATGGAAACCGCTAACCACGAAAAAATAGGCGTGGCCGTGAAAGTCTCATCGCTTTAGCGGAGAATCAAACGCGGCCGCAGAATCTATTGTACCATTCTCTGAATCTCAACTCCGCTGTCAGCGAAAAAGTGGCCGTTGCAGCGGAAAGCCAACCACTGTCAGCGGAATTATGGTCACTGCAGCGAAACAGTTCATTCAAAAAGTCCAAGCGCATAACAATCCGTTGACCGCGAATTTTTGGTCTGCTGCAGCTAAATTCAATTAAAATGTGCACTGACAGCTTGTTCAAGAACTAGGGTTTAATTAACTTAACAGAACTAGACATGAAGTATTGGAAATTGAAAACCCTATACTCTATTAGGAAACAATAATTCACTACCCATTGATTATACCCATTTGGTGAAACGTGCTTAAGAATTAGGTCTATAATTACCCCATTTAAGAAAATAATATTAAGAAGAAACAAATAAATAGATGAAAATATACAATTAAAATTAAGAATTTGAACATACCAGTGTTAGATTCTATGTAGGATGCTAACTTGTTAGAATATTGAAGCTTAGATGCACAGTAAAAGGGGCTATGAACAGTAAAGAGGCTCTGGGATGTAAAAGTGTGGAAAGGTTAAAAGAAGGGGGTCCACCTATATTTATACTTAAAACTGGGACCCCACCGGCTTACCAAGCGTGGCAGCGAAATTTTACCGATGACCGCGCTTTTTTCCTTTTTGAAGAGCTGGGCCTTGAACATTTCCGTTGTGAGCGAAATTTTGGCCGTTGCAACGTAATGTTGGTTGCTGCAGCAGAACAAACTTCAGAGAGCATTCCACCCTTCCGCTGTCACGGAATACTAAACCGCCTAAGCGCAATTGAAACCGCTGACCGCGGAATTTTGAATGCGGCAGCAATTTTGTGCATCCTTAGCCCATTTTCCAGAATTTTGTCATGCACTGCAACAAACAAGTCCTACACAATTCTCACAAACAGGTTAGTTCAAGAAAATCTAATCTAAGAAGAAGAAATGAAAAAAGAAAGAAAAATCACTTGGGTTGCCTCTCAAGAAGCGCCTGATTTAATGTCGTGGCACGATGCAGGTTACCATGATCAAGTGAATTTCAACAAAGACACCACGTGGCTATCCTCAAATTTTCCCAGGTAGTGCTTGACCCGATTCCCATTCACACGAAAAATTTCACCATTTTTTTTTTAGATCAAGGGCTCCAAAATGTGTGACCAACACCACCTCGAATGGACCACTCCACTTTGATTTGAGCTTGCCCGGAAAGAGACGAAGCCGTGAGTTGAAGAGTAATACCAAATCGCCCACTTTGAATTCCCGGTTCTTGTCATACTTTTCATGCAAATACTTCATTTTATCCTTATACAAAGAAGAGCTTGCATATGCATGAAATCTAAACTCATCAAGGTCATTGAGATGATCAACACGAAGATTTTCAGCAGTGTCCCAATCCAAATTCAACTTCTTCAAGGCCCATAATTCCTTGTGCTCCAACTCAACCGGAAAGTGGCATGCTTTACCATACACCAACCGGTACGGGGACATACTGATCGGTGTCTTGAATGAAGTCCTATATGCCCATACTGCATCATCAAGCTTTCTTGACCAATCGGTCCTATTGGCATTCACAGTTTTGTACAAGATGTTCTTGATTTTCCGATTTGAGACCTCAACTTGCCCACTAGCTTGAGTATGGTAAGGAGTGGACACTTTGTGATTTACCCCATACTTGGGAAGCAACGTATCAAAAGCCCTATTACAAAAATGAGATCCCCGTCACTTATGATTACCCAAGGTGTCCCAAATCGTGTGAAAATGTTTTTCTTGAGAAAACCAACTACACTCCAGGCTTAATTATTGGGAAAAGCCACAACCTCTACCCATTTGGAGACATAATCCACCGCCACGAGAATGTAGGTATTACCACACGAACTAATGAAAGGGCCCATGAAGTCTATGCCCCACACATCAAATATATCAACTTCAAGGATCGTTGTGAGGGGCATTTCATCCTTCTTTGATATGCCACCCGCTCTTTGACACTCGTCACACCTCTTCACCAATTCTCTTGCATCTTTGTACAAGGTTGGCCAATAAAACCCACAACTCAAAATTTTAGAAGCTGTTCTTTCCCCACAGTGATGACCACCGTAGGGCGAGGAATGACATGAATCAATAATGGTCATTTGTTCTTCCTCGGGGACACACCGGAGAACAAATTCATCATTGCAAATTTTAAACAAGTACGACTCATCCCAATAGTAATCCAAGATGTCCCGTCTAAGCTTCTTCCTTTTGTTAGAAGAGAGATCACACGGGACAACTCCGGTAACAAGAAAGTTGGCGATGTCCGCAAACCAAGGCATGTCATGCATGGAGGCCGAAAGGAGTTGCTCACCCAGAAAGGCATCATTGATCTCAATACCATATTTTGGCCTTCCTTTCTCCTCTAACCGGGACAAATGATCGGCAACTTGATTTTCCCTCCCCTTTCTATCAACAATTTCAAGATCAAATTCTTGGAGCAACAAGACCCACCTCATAAGTCTAGCTTTGGAGTCCTTCTTTGTCATAAAATACCGGAGCACCGCGTGATCGGTGTGAACAATCACCTTGGCGCCCATGAGATAGGGCCTAAATATTTCCATTGCGAACACAATAGCCAACAATTCCTTTTCCATGAAGGTATAGTTAATTTGCGCATCGTTCATGGTTTTTCTAGCATAATATAAAGGATGAAAATTTTTGTTCACCCGTTGGCCCAAGACCGCTTCTACCGCCATGTCACTTGAGTCACACATGAGCTCAAAGGGAGAGCTCCAATTTGGTGTGGTGATTATTGGAGTGGTAGTTAACTTGTACTTCAACAACTCAAAGGATTTCATACATTCCTCATTGAACTCAAACTTGGCATCCTTTTCCAATAACTTGCATAGGGGATTTACCACTTTGGAAAAATCTTTAATGAATTGCCGGTAAAATCCCGGATGCCCAAAGAAACTTTGGACTCCCTTGACGGAAGTCGGAGGAGGAAACTTGGAGATAACTTCAATCTTGGATTTATCCACTTCAATGCCATCTTTAGAGATTTTATGGCCGAGAACAATGCCCTCCTCGACCATGAAATGACATTTCTCCTAATTCAAAACAAGGTTGGTTTCTTCACACCGGGTGAGAACTTTATCAAGATTCTGCAAACATTCCACAAATGAGTCCCCGACCACACTGAAGTCGTCCATGAAGACTTCCAAGAAGTCCTCCACCATATCCGTGAAAATTGTCATCATGGACCGCTGGAATGTGGCAGGTGCATTGCACAAACCGAATAGCACCCTTGAAAAAGCAAACGTCCCGTACGGGCAGGTGAAGGTTGTTTTCTCCTGATCTTTAGGGGCTATGAGAATCTGGTTGTAGCCTGAATACCCATCCAAAAAACAATAAAGTCCTGCCCAGCAAGTCTGTCAAGCATCTGTTCCAAAAATGGTAATGGAAAGTGATCCTTTCGGGTCACCTTGTTTATCTTCCTATAATCCATACAAACCCTCCAGCTAGTCACGGTCCGAGTAGGGATCAGCTCATTCTTTTCGTTTTTCACCACGGTCCTACCACCCTTTTTCGGAACACACTGCACTGGTGAAGTCCAAGCACTATCAGAGATTGGATAAATAACCCCAACATCAAGCCATTTGATTATCTCCTTTTTGACCACCTCTTGCGTCGCCTCGTTCAACCTCCGTTGATGTTCGACAGACGGTTTTGCTTCATCTTCAAGAATAATTTTGTGCATGCAAAAGGCGGGGCTTATGCCCCGAATATCTGCCAGAGTCCATCCAATTGCTTTCTTTCTCATTTGGAGCACTTCGAGAGTTGATTCTACCTGCACTTGGGTTAAGCAAGAAGAAAGTACAACATGTAAAGTACAAGCAGGGCCCAAGAATTCATACCTGAGGTGTAGTGGAAGAGGCTTTAACTCCAAATTTGGTGGCTCCTCGATTGAGGGCTTTGTCGGTGGAGTCTTCCGATTTTCCAAATCCAAAGATAGCTTGCGGGGTCCATAAGAATAAGAACCCATGCCTTGCAATGCATTAGTACACTTCACCAAACCATCCGACACAACATCCTTATGATTCAATAAGATCGCTTCCATGGGATCCTCCACGTGGATCATTGAGCTTGTATCATCAATTATCACCTCGACAACGAGGTCCACAAAAGAGCACACCTCCATACTATTTGGCTGCCGCATTGATTTGCATACGTGGAAAATGACCTTTTCATCGCCCACCCGGAAGGTGAGCTCACCGGCCTCCACATCTACCAACGCCTTCCTGTTTCTAGGAAAGGTCTTCCCAAGATAATTGTCATCTCATAGTCGACTTCACAATCCAATATCACAAAGTCCGCTGGCAAGATGAATTTGTCGACCCGCACCAAAACCTCATCAATGATACCCAAGGGTCGCTTCATAGTTCTATCTGCCATTTGAAGCCACATCGAAGTTGCTCTCGGTTGGCCAATTCCCAAGGTTTTAAAGACAGAATAAGGCATCAAATTGATACTAGCACCCAAGTCACATAATGCCTTTGCAAAGTCCGCACTACTAATAGTGCAGGGGATAGTGAATGCTCCGGGATCCTGTATTTTGGGTGCCATTGAGTGCAAAATTGCACTCACTTAGTGGGTCATCTTGATTGTTTCGCACTCCATGGATCTCTTCTTTGTCACCAAGTCTTTCATAAACTTGGCGTACCCGGGCATTTATTCAAGAGCCTCAACTAATGGCACGTTGATAGACAAACTCTTCATCATTTCTATGAACTTTTTGAATTGATTCTTATTCTTCTGCTTAACCAATATTTGAAAATAGGGAGGAGGAGGCCTAGGCAATGGAGCCTTGGCTTTTGGCACAACCGTCTCGGGTATGTCAATTACGTGTTCCCTAGACGGGTTCACGTCATTTTGTGATTCCTCCTCATTGTCATTGATGTAAATCCTCACTTCACAATTTATCAGCTCTTCAATCACTTGTTCAACCTCAATAGGAACCTCATCTTGTTGCATATCATTATCATCACTAACAACCCTCTTTTCCTTGGAAGAACTAGCTTCACCACCTCGACCACTCCTTGTGGTCACCGCCGTTGAATGTCCGATATTGTTGTTGTTCCCACCCTTCGAGTTTACTACCGCGTCACTAGGTAGTTCCCCCCTAGGGCGAGTGTTCAAAGCTTGTGATATTTGTCCCATTTGGACCTCAAGATTACGGATGGAGGTAGTGTGGGAGGCAATTTAAGCATCCGAATCCGCATTCCGCTCCATCATCTTTTAAACATATGCTCGATCCGGCCCATATTATTGCTTGATGAACTTTGACCTTAGGATTGATAGGGGGTGGATTATTAGGTTGTTGGTACATCGGAGGCCTTTGAAAGTCCGACCCCCGACTACCGTTTCCACCCCAATTGCTATTGTTGTTCCCATTCCAATTGTTGTTGTTGCCTCCCCATTGTTGATTGTTGTTCCCCCAGTTGCTAGAGTTGTTATTATTATTCCAATTTCCTTGCCCTTGATTGTTCCAATTTTGGTCGTTCCCCTGAGATCTCCATCGTTGGTTAGAAGAATTGTTCCTTTGCCCTTGGAAATTGTTTGCATACATCACATCCTCATTTTGTTCATCAATAGGAATCATCATTGTTGTATCCACTCACACCTTGCTCACTTTGATCATTGTTGCTTTGCATTTGACTACCACTTTGTCTTCGCTTGTTGACGAAAAGATTGACCCCTTCCATAGCATGCACTTGCTTTGGCCCTTGGATTTGTTGAAGTTGCGCCTTAACAAGTTGATTCATGGTAGTTGTTAGCTCAGCAATGGCCTGACCATGGTCTTGAAGTTCTTTATGAAGATTTATCACACTTGCGTCACCCTGGGGCACATTAGCCCGACTTTGCCATGCTGACGAAGTTTCAGCCATTCCATCCAGAATATCACAGGTTTCATTGTAAGATAGCTTCATGAAATTACCTCCATCTAATTGGTTGACCACACACTGATTAGTCGTGTTAATGCCCCGGTAGAATGTTTGTTGTATCATAGCCTCGATCATGTCATTGTTGGGGCATTTTTTGACCATTGTTCTGTAGCGCTCCCAAATCTCGTGAAGAGGCTCATTTGGTTCCTGCTTGAATGCCAATATTTCATCTCTCAAAGCTGCCATGTGTCCGGGAGAGAAAAACTTGGCAATGAACTTATCTGCCAACTCATCCCATGTAGAGATAGATTGGTTTGTTTGCTCCCCCAACATGTATCCACAAATCCTTTTAAGTGTTTGTAGGATTTCTGATGGGGAGCACCCTTGAAATAACCTCGCTGCTCCAGATGCGTCAACATGACATTAGTGATTTTGAAATTTCCCGCCCAGATTCTGGGTGGGACAATTGCACTGGCATATCCCTCATTCGGAAGCACCCGAGGAGCTACTCTTGGAGGAGGGGGGAGGTTCTGGAATATTATCATTGGCATTGGCCTGGTGGCCTCGTCTTTGAGCTTGAGGTACTAGATGCACCTCATCATCCCGGTTATCATCTACCTTCTCCCCCTGTAAAACATTGCCCAGAGGATCATCCATGTGTACCTGTAGCGATTGAAACACACAAATTAATAAATAGAAGGAAATAAAAACAATCTACACAACTAATCGAATAGATAACCAACACCGTTTTAACTCCCTGGCAAAGGCGCCAAAAAGTGATCAGCTCCCACCTATACCACTATAGAATAACAAGGCAAGCTTAATGTATATTTTACCCGATAGGATCGGGATCGAAATCCACAGAGAGTTAAATGATTGGAGTTGAGTTTCTATCCGACTTAGCAGTGTGTATTGTTCTTAATTACTCTTCTAAACATGGGTTGTTTTGATTCTATACTAGTTTTAATACTAAAAATTACTACTAACAATCTAGCTACAATATTTTTGTGAAGGTTTTATCAATTATTTAAGGGCACTAGGGAAGCAACTTACACCTACGCGAGTATGTAACAAGATCTAAAATCTAGGATAAACTTGTGGGTCATGGGCTCGTGATATAACCTCACACTAAATTACTCACCCAATACCTCTAGGTAGTTTGGGTGACTTTGCCCGAAGTGGCTTCCTCAAACCTAATTGGGTGTTTCAATAAAGCAAATGAAATGGCTCAAGTCGGTTATTACTATCTCTAGTTTCTACCCTTTTATTGGGGCTATCAATCTCTTGAATTCACCCCAATTCCTTGTTAGCCTATTTTACCTAAACTTGGGTTATCTTTCTCAAGAGTAACCCTAGTCAAAAAGGCATGAATCAGTGTTTGCAACCACTAATTCAATGTATTAAGCATGAAATAGACTAAATATCACAGACCCAATCACAAGTAGACCCTAAAATTGTAGACCCATTAGATACCCATACTAGGGTTGGGTCACAACCCTAGCTTATGGTTCTAGCTACTCATTTTCATGGAAGAAATCAAAATAGAAGATGAAATTAAAGCCACAGATATTGATTACAAAGATAAAATCTAAGATTAAGAGCAGAATCTATGCTAAAATTACTCAAAAAGGTAAAAATATACTATTTACGAGCTCCTTACAATATCTGATGCCCTAAAAATGAGAAAAAGAAGTATTTATACACAGCCGAAATACTGGACAAAATTGCCCCTACACAAATTCTGCTATCTGCGGAATACTGAACGCCTCAGCGGAATGGATTCCGCTACCGCGGAACTATAAGCGCAGATCGCGGTTCTTGACTCTGCAGTTCTCTAAAACTTTTTTCCGCTCCCAGCGGAATATTGAGCGTCTCAACGGATCTTGAAAGCGCGGCAACGGAATTTTAGCGCTGACCGCGCTCTTGTGGAGGATCATTTTTAACAGCTCTCTGAACCTGATATTCCGCTCCCAGCGGAATATTGAGCACTCCAGCGAACAGGAAAGCTCTGCAGCGTAATTTTGGCGCTGTCAGCAGTTCCAAAAGCTCCAGAACACACCTCTCTGAACTTCAATCTGCGGCCACTAACCGAATCCGCTACAGCTGAATGTCTTCTGCTGCAGCGAAATAATACCGCTCTCAGCGCTATTGCTGGGTTCCTGGGATGTGCAAGTTTGGCTCCTGTTTGAGTTATCTTTAGCCACTCTCATCAATTTTAGTCAAAACCTGTAATTTAAGCACCTTGCATTAGTTTTCGGGAGTACCTTAGTGCAATTTTGTCCCAAAACCTAAGCAAACGAGAGTAAACAGTAGGTAAATATTCCTAGTTATCAATGTCCCGGTTTCAGATAGAACGAATGGACCTGCCGCCGTTTGCTGACCATTGGGTTGTTCAAGATTTCACTCAAGGACTCAATATTCGAAGTTCGGTGGCTTCACAACAGCTGAAGCAGAACCTGATAGAATATCTGGCTGTTACCTTGGCCGATGTGCATAACAGGTATCAATCGAAAATCAGAGTCGAAGATGATCAACTCGAGGCCCCTTCGGGGTCTGTTTATCCTGTCCGAACCATTGATAAAGCCAAGAGATACATTTACCAAGAACCAAGATCAAACACGAATCACTATCAACCGTACAATGGGGATCGAAAATGTAACGGATTTGGGAGAAATCTTAAAAGAAGCGAAAGGAGAAACGATCGAGGTCAGCACATTCGGTGACTCATGAGTAAAACAACTTCGACAAGCCCGTCTGGCCTAAGGAAGCACCGAGGTTATCAGAATACAACTTTAACATTGACGTTGCTGCTATCGTATCAGCTAACAGACGTATCAAGGACACCAAATGGCCTCAACCGTTACAATCCGACCCATCCAAGAGGGATCCTAACTAGATATGTGAATATCATGGAACTCACGGCCACAAAACAAAGGATTGCTGGCAATTGAGAGAGGAAGTAGCCCAATTATTCAAAAACGGGCATCTTCGAGAATTTCTGAGCGACCTAGCAAAAATTCATTTCAGGAATAGGGATTCTAACAAGTTGGATGAGCAAGAAGAACCTCAACACATCATTAACGTGATTATCGGTGGGGTAGATGTTCCTCAAGGGCCGATGTTGAAACCCACCAAAATATCCATCACAAGGGAGCAATGTACTCGAGATTACATACCAGAAGGAACCTTGTCTTTCAATGATGAGAACGCAGAAGGGATCGTGCAACCCCACAATGATGCACTGGTAATATCTGTACTCATAAATGAATCTGAGTTAAATGTGTGTTAATTGACCAAGGTAGCTCCGCCAATATCATCCGATCGAGGGTCATGGAGCAACTGGGTCTACAAGACCAAATCGTGCCTACAATCCGAGTTCTAAACGAGTTTAACATGGCGTATGAAACTACTAAGGGCAAGATAGCAATACCAGTAAACACCGTCGGGACCATCCAAGAAACTAAATTTTATGTGATCGAAGGAGACATGAGGTACAAAGCTTAATTTAGAAGGCCATGGATCCACAACATGAGGGTAGTGCCCTCGACACTGCACTAGGCACTGAAATTCCCAACACCTAGCGGAGTTAAAACAGTCTATGGTGAACGACCGTTGCCAAGGAAATTCTCGCGGTCGAGGAAGTGATACCGGCATCTAAAATCTCAATATTGAAGGATCCGAACCAGATGGTTAAAAACGGAGCCAAATAGCAATCACTGATACCAGCATTGGCAGATTCGGACAAACAAGGGGAACGCGAGGATGATGATTACGGGGTTCCCAGATCTTTTATATGCCCCGATGATTTCGACTCCACTAAATCGACAGTCGAGGAGCTGGAATAATTCATATTGAGAGAACACATACCCGATCGAAAGGTATACCTAGGCACGGGGTTAAGCTCCTAGATCAGAAAGAAACTCATTCAATTTCTTATAAATAATGAATATTGTATCGTTTTGTCCCACCTTGACATTACAGGGATCCCACTGGAGATAAACCACTCACAAGCTAAGCCTGGACCCAAAGTTCTACCCGGTCAAACAGAAGAGGAGGCCCTAGTCCGAGATCAAGCATGCTTTCATCAAGGACGAGGTATCTGAACTCCTTAAAATAGGGTCTATTTGGGAGGTCAAATACCCAGATTGGTTAGCAAATGTAGTGGTAGTCTCTAAAAAAGGGAATAAACTATGAATGTGTGTAGATTACAAAAATTTGAATAGGGCGTGTCCCAAAGACTCTTTTGCTTTTCCCAACATCGGTCTTATGATCGATGCCACTGTCAGCCACGAGATCCTCTGTTTTCTCGATGCCTATTTCGGGTACAACCAAATACGGATGGACCCGGCTGATCAAGAAAAAACTTTCTTCATCACTAAATATGGCACATACTGCTATAACGTGATGTTGTTCAGACGAAAAAATGCCGATGCCACTTACCAACACAAAGTAAACCGGATGTTCAAGGAACAAATAGGAAAATCAATGAAAGTTTACATTGACGACATGTTGGTTAAGTCCCTGCGAGCAGAGGACGATTTAAAACATTTGTAGGAAACCTTCAGCATATTGAAGCAATACAATATGAAGTTGAACCCAGAAAAATGTGTGTTTGGAGTTGGATGGAGTAAATTCCTCAGATTCATGGTATCCAACCAAGGAATCGAGATCAACCCCGACAAAATCAAAGCCATCAAAGATATCACGACCATGGACAACGTAAAGGCCGTGCAAATACTAACCAGACGGATAGCCGCCCTAGGACGATTCATTTCGAGGTCATCCAATAAGAGCCACTGATTCATTTCGAAGCCAAGTGCAACTCCCTACTTGTGGTAAACCGAGTTAATGGAGCATCGAGATCAGAGAAGAACGAATGCAAAGATACATGGAAAAGTTGCAGGTAACATTACATCTGTTCAAAGAATGTACTTTGTAACAGTGAGACCGATGCCCTCGCGTACTTAGGGTCATCGGTCGAAGATGATGAGTTCAATTCGGGGGCAGTCGTACAACTTATGAGATCAGTGGTGGAAGAAGGACATGCCATGATGAACTCGACGAGCCTAACTTGGGACTGGAGAAATAAATATGCAGAATATCTCAGCACCGGGAAACTGCCCTCGGATCCAAAGAATCGAAGGCCCTCCGTACAAAGTCAACCCTGTTTAGCCTGTCCGAAGACGGAACCCTGTTCAGTACAATGTTTGATGACCCGCTTGATATATGTATAGGTCCCTGAGATACTGAGTATGTTTTGAGGGAAATCCACGAAGGTACATGTGGAAATCATTCGAGCACCGAATCGCTGGTTCGAAAAATAATCAGCGCCAGTTACTAATGGATCGACATGGAAAAAGACACAAAGGAGTTCGTTCGAAAATGTGATGGGTGCCAGAGACACGCTCTGGTGAGTGATCAACCCGAGGAGCTACTGCATTCGATTTTGTCACCATGGTCGTTCATGAAGTGGGGACCGGACATTGTTGGCCCCCTTCCATTGGCACCTGGTAAAGCTCAGTTGATATTGTTTATGACTAACTATTTGTCTAAATGGGTGGAAGGCTAGATTTACGAGAAGGTTATCGAGAAGGAAGTCATCGATATCATTTGGGACCACATCATATGCCAGTTCAGAATGCCGACCGAGATCGTATACGACAATGGGAAATAATTCATCGGCAGCAAAGTAACCAAATTTCTTGAAGACCACAAGATCAAAAGGATCCTATCAACACCATATCACCTTAGTGGGAACGGACAAGATTAATCTACCAAAAAAACCATACTCTAAAACCTTTAAAAGAGGTTAACTAACGCCAACAGAAAATGGAAGGAAATCCTACTTTAAGTCTTATAGGTGTACCGTACGACTTCAAAATCCAGTACCGGGGCCACCCCATTTTCGTTGGTTTATAGCGCCAAAGATCTAATACCAGTCGAAGTCGGAGAATCAAGTATCAGATTCTGATATGCAACAAAGGAATCGAATGATGAGGAAATGAGTACGAGCTTGGAGCTATTAGATGAAAGGCACGAAGTCGCCCTTGTCCGGTTGGCTGCCCATAAACAACGGATCGAAAGGTATTACAATCGAATGGCCAACCTTCAACACTTCAACACCGGGGACTTATTACTAAGGAAGGTCACACTGAGCACCCGAAACCCGAACGAAGGGAAATTGGGGCCAAACTGGGAAAGACCGTACCAAATTATCGAGATCACCAGAAAGGGATCCTACAAACTCGGAACAATGAACAACGAGAAACTACCGAACAACTGGAATATAACTCACTTGAATCTATATTACTACTAAGGTACAGCTCCGTTCTTTATTTTATTTACGTCTTAAACTAATGCATCCAGGTAACTAACAAGGAATGATACAACATTTTAGGTCTGAAAGCACGCGTTGCACTCTTTTTCCCTTGAACCGATTTTGTCCCAAATGGGTTTTCTGGCAAGGTTGTTAACAAGGCAACAAGTAAATCGTGCTAACTTAGAATTGAAGTTCGACGACGAAGATCAAAATAGCATTCGGGGCCTTTCTTCGATCAGCCCCGAACACTGGGGACATTACCCTTGGATATCGACTTTAGCAAGGAAGAAAACTTTGTGATTAAAGGATATCGACTGATATGATTTGTTTTAAGAGCCAAAATGTCAAATGAGTCGTGCCCGCATAGACTTCTCAAGCACTGACACAAAGCATGTGTACATGCATAACTATTATGCACAAGAATAAAAATAAGTCTCTTCCTTGCGCACAAACATCTTGTGCTTTAAAAATTTTCTTGCATTTCTCAAGTACTGTCCTACATCTGATCCCCTAAAGGTGTGGAGCCCAAGGTCCAGCTTAATGCGATTTGGAACGATCACTCTCTCTTTGGGACTGTCGTCCGAAAACAAACATAGACGGCCTGAGATATCAGATCTCGGTGGGCATAAGACCAATTAGGCAGCGCCCAAATTTTAAAGGTCATGGCCACCCCCACTCAAGGAATGTTATCTTACCTACGCCCGGATAACTCGGGATAGTAAGCTAGCTGGGAAACACCCAAACTAAAAGGTCTACGACCATATTAACACGGCTCGGAGACGTCCGAGACCCGTAACAAAATAACGAGGCCTTAAAATTATTTAACCAGTTGTAAAGACTACCCTCGGCAAACTAAGATCTATTCTAAGTACTTTGGGGGGGAAATTTCTGGTCACACCGAACCCTCGATGCCAAAAAACAAAATAATGTTAAAGGCAAATTTTGTTCGTACCTCCGAACATAAACTAACTATTTCACTCTAAGGCATATCGATCTTTGCAAATATAAATAAAGAAAAGGGAAAATTCAAAAGTTGTTGAAGGCAAAAATCCTATATATATATATATATATATATATCAAAAATTCTTTTTACAAGGGCCAAACAGCCCTGATGCAAATTTTTACAAAGGTCGAACGGCCTCAACAAAAAGGTAATACAAAAAGCAGAAAACAAAAACATCTAAAAGAGTCCTAAGTGGCCTAGTCTTCGTTGGGGGCCGCATCATCTCCTTAGGAGTCTCTGCCACACTCAGACTCACCCAAATCTTCAGAAACCTTTGAATCTTCCTCCTAGGGATAGGCCAGCTTCCTGGCCTCGGCTTTGAGCACCTTGGTATTCTCGATCTCAGCCGATAAATCAAAACCCCGAGCGTGAACTTCCTCGAGGGCCTCCCTTCAGGATTGCCACTTCAACTATAGTTTTTACAAGGTCCTGAGTCGCCTCAGCATCGGCCTTGTATTGGGCCACCTTTTCATAAACTTCGGCTTTGAACACGATGACCTCTGACTTGGCCGTTTTAAGATCCTTGGCTAGAATTTCTCCATCCAAGATAGCCGAACCTAACTGGATTGAGCTCCTCAACCTTTTTGGTCTGAACTCGGGCCTCTCATTTGCTGCTCTAAGCTGGATTTCAGCTGAAGTTAGTTGTTCCCGAGCATCCTCCTTTCCCGAGACCAAACGATCAATTCAACCTCTCTATTCATCGGTCCCAGCTTTGACTATATCTATTTCAGCTCGAAGCTGGTCAATCCGATCGAGTTTTTGCTGGACCTTTGGATTTTGACCATCAGTCACCGAATCAAATTCATCGTCACTAACCTCAAAACTTTTATCTGCTCGACCAAATCAGCATGTTCCTTCAGTGAGCTTACAAACTTTAGCTTCGAGTTGCTTCAGCTCGTCCCGGTACCTTAAAAAGGTCTCGTGATGAAGCACCAAGGCCTACAAGCACAAAAATAAAAACTAAGTTATCTACGAAATAATATGAGTGTAAATAAAAAATTCACTTAGTAAAGCATGAAGTTACCCGGTTGAGCGCATGTTGTGCTTCATTGAAAAGGCAGGGCGCATCCACTTCGTTCATCTTTGCTTGATCATCTTCGGTCACCAAACACCAAAGATAAATGGTTACCCCTACGGGGGCGGAGAGACTCGGGCATCCTCCAGACGGGAGATAACAATGGATCATTTCCGATCGGCATTATCACTTGGTGTAAGTAATCGATCGACCAATTTCGGACTCGAGGAAGGCCCGCTTGCTTCAGAGGGTGAAATCTTCTTTGGTATATCTAAATCGCCAAATTCGGTCGCATCCTCCGTGGTCGCTGAATCCACGTCGTCGAAAAACTGGCGGAAGGGGTTAATCCCTCTATGGGCCCCCTCGACGGGGTGTTCTTTTGCACCTCGGGCCTCGTTGAACATCAACTCTGTGAACGATAGCGACTCAAAAATTTTCTATCGGGCCAAGTGCTTCTTGAGAGGCTTTTCCGCATCCCGGGAAGCTTCAGTTCCTGACTCCTCCTCGGCCTCCCCGACTTGATGAAGATCATCCTCATCTCCCTCTGGTTCGAAGACCCTTTGCCCTTCAAGCTGCGACGGCTCGTTGGCCACCAGATCGAAGGCTTCTCCCTCCCCCTCAGACTCATCCTTCAATCGATGGAGTGATTCCGGAGACAATACTCATGTGGTTAGATATTGGTATTCTTGTTGAGATTGATAAAGTGTATTTACGCGAGAATTAGATCTTATAAGAAAATTCGGATGTTGAAAATGGTTCTAAGGTTTATGCGCAAATTTGATTACGACAACAATAATAACCACAACAACAAACACAATAAATTTTGACAAGTGGGGTCTCAGTAGGGTTGTATGTACGCAGACCTTACCCTACCCTAGGAGGGAAAAATGTTATTTCAAATAGACCATCAGCTAAAGAAATGATTAAAAGAAGCAGCAAAAACAAGTAATAACAACAACAAGTTATTAAGAAAACTGAAACGAAAGATAATAATCAAACAGTAGATTGTAATAGCAATGTAAAAATAAAGACAAACCATACTAACACTAATGCCACTGGTCTAAGAAAGAAAGGGGAAATTGCTCAGTTACCTACTACAGTCTATCCTAATTCCCGACCTTCACACCCTCCTATGAAGGATCATGTCTTCGGAAAGCATCAACTACGCCTTGTCGTTCCTAATCACCTCTCCCCAATATTTGTTTGTCCTACCTCTACCTATGTTCATACCTACTAAGCCCAACCTCTGACATCTCCTAACTTGGCATCTATGCTTTTTCCCTTCACATATCCGAACCATTTCAGTCTCGCCTCCCGCATCTTATCCTACACGAGGACCACTTACACCTTTTTCCTAATAACTTCATTCTTAATCTTATCTAACATGTTATGACCGCACATCCATCTCAACATCTTCATTTTAGCTGCTTTCATCTTATTGATATGAGAGTTCTTGACTGGTCAATACTGCGCTCCATACAACATAGTTAGTCTAACCACCACTCTATAAAATTTACCTTCAATTTCTAGTGACACATTCTTATCACACGTGATACCGAAAGCGAGCATCTATTTCATCTGCTCTACTCTGATACAATGTGTGACATTCTCATCAATTTTTCTATTTCTTTGTATTACTAACCCAAGGTACTTGAAACTTCCTTTCTTGGAAATGACTTCTACATCAAGCCTCACATCCAGCTTCATGGGTTACGTGACTGAACTTGCACTCCAAGTATTTTTTCTTGGTCTTGATCTACTTGAAACCTTTGGACTCCCGGGTCTATCTCCAAACCTTTAGCCTACAAAAATTACAAAAACAAGAGGTCATATTGTTACAATCTTTCTCACCTTCTTTAAGGTTGAGTTCGGGTGAACACGTTGTTGGCTTCAAACAATGCAAAGATACTATTAACACTTACAGTCCGCTTTGGGCTAAATTCATAGGATTTTTTTCAAAAATGCCTCATACTATTAAGAGTATCCAACTCCTTATAAATAATATATTTTTCTTTTCTACTTTCTATAAGGGACTTTGTTCATACATACTCAAGAATCTTCTCTTGAAATAAGTTTCACATGACTCATCATCATTTATGTCCTAATTTGAAGATTAATTGTGTTCCACCCAAATAATATGAGTATTTGATGTCACTGAATCCCAGAGGAAGCGCTATGTATGCGTTCTTGAAGCTATATGTAAATGTAGTAAACCGGTCCATAGAAGGAAAAATGTACTAAGCCTATCCCTAGGGCTGCTTATCGGGCAGATTGGGCGGTTATTTACTCTTAACGGTTTGGCTTATCGGTTATCGGCTTTTAAATGTATTAATCCACTAGTCGCCCGATAAGATATCGGGCAGATTGGTATCGGTTTAGCTCTTATCGGGCGGTTTATCGGCCTAATTCAATCTATATTGCGTTCATTACTGCACTAATTGTTTGCTGACCGCGTACATCCAATATGTTAAATCAACAATATTGAGCGTCACTGCTCAATATGTTAAATTGTTAACGTCAGGAAAAACCGAAGAAAAGTTCAATATTGAGCGTCACTGCACACTGCTCCTCAATATGTTAACATCACTGCTCAATAGTCAATACACATGTCTGTTAACACCTACCATTACAATATTACATCCCAAAGTAGATTACATTACATAAGTACATTGATAAATCCGTAAGTATTTTCAAGTACATTAATTTCAGCCAAACAACAAGATTCAGACCCTAACAAAACAGTTGCAGACACCCACGATCTTCTTTCAATCTTCATTTTATAGTTGCATGCTAACCAAAATTCCCATGATCTTGTAGTATGTAGCTTCTTGTATGTATTTGGTATGACGGAAACCACTCCATCCATGCCTAGAGAGAAGAACTCAATTATTAGTAACAAACAAATGCCAAAGTGCAATGTAGGATCATGCAAAACTAAAGCAGCAAACATCACTACATCAGAACCCTTAAAACAAATGCCAAACAAATGCTAACAGGTAAATGGACGACCATCAATGGATCGTTTAAACTGAAGCAGCAGAACCCTTGAAATTGAAGAATTTGATGAATTCATATACCTTAATAGTGCAAAGTAGAAAAACCACAAAGTAAAATGAAACTTAGATATCAACCAGCAGCAGGTTTCTTTCTCTAAACACCAACTTTTACAGTAAACAAACAAATAACAACATTAAGAGATATCAACAAAACAATAAGATTCAAACCCCAACAAAATAGTAAGATTCAACACTTGAAACCTTGATGGGTTAAATTCGGATTCTTACTAGATATATTAACACTACACGTCAATTACGGAAGGGTCTTTTCCATTGTTGGCTAAATCTGAAGAAAAAAATTAAAATAATGAGTCGTGCGATAAATATAATCATATCAACAACACTTATATACAATAAATATAGTAACAATATTATTACCTTGTTCAAGCTGCTCGATTTTATCAAGATATTCCTCAACACTAACAGGTTGTTTTAATTTTTCATTTCGAAGCCAATCTTGAAGACACACTAGAGCTTGCACCAATTTAGGAGTTAATAAACTCCTAAATGAATCAAGAAGACATCCTCCCGTACTAAACGCACATTCGGATGCCACACTTGAAACCGGAACAGCTAATACATCACGAGCCATCTCTGCAAGAATAGGAAATCTAGCTGAGATCAATTTCCACCAAAGAAGAACATCAAATTCTTTAGTGTCATCCTCAGTTTCTTCACCTAAATATTTATCTAACTCTGTTCTAGTATCAACACCTCCACTCGCACTTTTATATTTTTTTTATATCTTTCATGAGTGATTCTAAAAGTCCTATATTTTGGGTGCTTGCTTGACTGCCAGACAGCCTGGAAGTCGAAGTGTCCAACGAAGAACAATCTGAAGATGAAGCAAGCACAACACCTTTTGAGATGTACTTTACATACTCACTAAATAATGAAGTCATGTACTCCCTCACTTCTGCTTGTATAGTTTCCCCCGGATCTACACTAAATATCTTTACAAGTGCATAGCCAACTGATTCGATCTTGTAACGTGGATCCAAAATACATGAGATAAAAATTATCTTGTTCATTTTTCCTGGATCACCCCAATACTTATCAAACTTTTGTTTCATATTCTTTTCCATTTCACTTAAAATTGTATCCTCATTTGCTATCAATTGCTTCAAATAAATAGCAACTGGGCAAATTTCAAAAAAATGAATATTCACATGTAACATAACGTGATCCAGATATCTTCAAAGTAAGAAGATAGAAGATTTCAAGAAACTTTGTAATTCTTTTTACATTCTCCTCATCACTACTCAAAAGTTCACCCGTAGGAATTCCAACATCAATATAAGAATTCTCAAGATAATTTCTCAAGACAATTCCACTAGAACCATAATGTGAAAATGCACTTTCAAATTCAACAGCTCTGCGCAACATCAAGTAGGTGAAATTCCACCTAGTTGGAACATCTAAGCATAAAGTTTTTTTACAATTGAGTTGTTCATCATCAAAACATTCTTGAAACCTCTTCAACCTCGCAGGAGACTGCCTAACATATCTCACTGCATGCCTAACACGTTCAATAGACATTGAAGATTCTTTTAAACCATCCAGGACCACAAGATTCATGATATGAGTCATACATCTCACGTGAAGGTGAGTACCATTCATCAAATTAGTTCCCATTTTTGTTCATTTCTTAGACAATTATTTTACTGTCACGTCATTTGGGCTTGCATTATCAACTGTGAAAGTGAAAATATTATTTATCTCTCACTCACGTAAGCAACTACCAATACCATTTGCCATATATTCTCCTTTATGACTAACAATAGGACAAAAATTAATTATTCTCTTATGCATATTCCATTCACTATCAATCCAATGGGCAGTGATACACATGTAATTGATTCTTTATATAGAAGTCCAAGTATCATTGGTAATACATACTCTTTATTTTGTTTCTATAAAAAACCTCTTCAAATTTTTCTTTTCTTCATTAAAAAGATCAAAATAATCCCTAGTTACAGTACTAACGGAAGGGATCCGAAAATAAGGTTGCGCCACTTTCATAAAGTCTCTAAAAACTTATTTCTCAACAAAGATAAAAGGAAGCTCATCAACTATTACCATACGACATAACGCCTTCCTACATTCTTCTTGATCAAATTTCCAAGTAACAACAGCTACGTCACCCTGACTACCCCCAGGAGCAGATTGAAAGCCTAAATTTGATTGTTTTTTATCAACAATAGCAGGGAATTTAGGACACTTAAGCATATGAGAAAGAAGTGTCGATGTACCTTCGTTGGTCTTAAATACATACTCCATAAAGCAATAGTCACATTTTGCTTTTGTACTCCCTTCAGAAGTAATAATTTCTGTAAAATGATCCCACACAACAGACCTTTTTCTCCTTTTTTTTGGTTATATTTGACTCTGTTGTTTGAGCTTGACTTATTTAATTTGAATTAGAAGCCCCACTTTCACCCATCATCACCTTATCACTTTGTATATTTTCAGCCATGTATGAGTCACTGCAACAAGAAAAGAGGTGTTCATTCTCAGTATACAATATTCTTCCATAACTAAGCAGAAATAGAGGTGTTCATTTTCTCAAATTTGACCATTTTGATTAAATAAGTAGGGATAAGAAGAACCATATTTTCTTTCTAAAATCTATCAATTTGACAGTGGAATCTTAATAACCTTTCTTCCTCCTTTTCCCCTTTTTGTTTGTTCCTTTACATTGAAATATGAAATTAAACAAAAACGGCTTAAACTCAGTCATATGACAAGGGAATGTTCCATTAATTAAACAGTGATTCACTGCATAAAATCGATTCAGAGAACTGCACAGATGATATGCATCAGTATGATTCAGAGAACTGCATAGTTTTGCTTAAGATTAACAGAAAAAAAGCCCATTATACTTGGTGTTTTCGGTTTTCTTAAATCATGAATTGGAGCACAGATGTTTGAAGAAATGTCTAAATGAAAATGTCCTCTTCTCCTACCCAGAACATATAAGAGGCAAAACGAGAATCTTTTCCCCTATCAAATGTATCTTTTCTTTGATTTTAAAGACATCAAAAAGAAAAGAAACTTACCATCTGTTGACTACTGCTCTAGCTATGGCGAGAGGGAGAGGCGACTGGCGAGACGGCGAGAGGGAGAGGCGTTAAGGTACTGCTGGTGCTGGAAGTCGACGAGATGAGAGGAGCGTTAGGGTTTCTCTTACGCGTTAGAGACTAGAGAGTAGAGAGAGACAGAGTACTGGAACAGTGGAACTCTGTGCAAGGGTTTTTTATATTTTATATATATATGGATAAAAATAAAATTTATATATATATATTCTTAACGGATTATCCGTTAAGAAAATTGAATAATCCGCCCCAAAACCGATAAGCCATTAATAAAAAAAAATTAATCTGTTCCCCGTCCGTTAAACCGTTAACCCGATACCAATAAGCCATTAAGCTTTGGTTTCGGATCGATTTTCGGTTTCGGATCGGTTTTGAACACCCCTACCTGGCCCTACGTCATCAGTCCGCCATCGCCATACTCGTCCCGCCAAATCATTGGGTCTGATACCAGTTACTGGAATAAACTGGCACAAAGATACTTTTAACATAATATGATACTATTCATTTTGGGCCAAACCCAATTTTTCTAAAAGGCCTCATATCATTAAGAGTATTCTACTCCTTACTTGTAACTTATTTTTCTTTTTTATTTTCCACGTGTAAGTTTATTCACACATGCAACACGTATGAATGCAAAAGTTACATCCGCCAATGTTCGCAAGGAGTTCTTACTTTATTCTAATGCATAAATCCTTGGACCGTAAGAAGCTTTTTGGCATCGGCGATAGTGCGTGGAAATTCTTTACTTGGCATCAAGGGTCAGAGGGATCTGATCCCAAAGTTTATCTCCATAAGAAAAGGATTTGCTACTAAAGCAAGTAGTATCACAAAATATTGGCATAGTTGATCGTTCAGAAGCTGGATTGTGTCAAGAGAAAGGCATAACAAAAAGATTATGTGGCAGACGATCACATCTTCCTTTGGATTCTAATTTCCACCTCTGGAACTGCCTAGATTAGATTAAATAACAAATGTATTATCCTCGAGATAGAGATACGGGCATAATTGATATTTGATAGCTATCACAAATTGCCTTTTATCTTTTCTGATTAAAGTATCCTACTTTGTTATTATGTTTAGCAAATAAGGTAAACAATAAGGGTCACTCAGTCTGAATATTGAATCGCTTACTTTTTTTCGGTTTTAACGTCCAACCTTTGATTTGAAAAAATAAATAAAGTTGTCATGCCAAAGAGCTCTTACAAATAAAACTGAGGAAGTTTATTTTTAGCAGTTGCCAAAAGTTATCGCTGACAATGTATATATAGATATAGCGAATGCAATTAGTTCAATCGACCGGCTAATTTTATATGATGCCCAATAAAAGAAGACTGCTAGTTGAATGGTAAAAATTGCACGGGGTACCCTATTTAGGCTAGGGCGCTCCTCTTTAACCTGTACCCGCTTTGTTTTTTTATTTGCACCGGTATCTTTTTTTTGTTAAAAGCCTTTCGAAAAGACAATTTTACTCTTTTTATTACAAGCCTACTTTCTCTTCAAGTAAACCTCATTCCTCTACTTCGCAAATACTCTCTTTCTCTCTCTCTCCCGTTCTTCGCTTTTACGATCGTTATTGTGTTTTGATATTCATCGCTTCAACTGTTTGTTCGCCAACAATACTATGTATAATCACAGGTACATTGCAGTACCTTTACGCCTTAATTTCTAGGTATTATTTTTTTGTGATAGTCATGTCCTATAGGGTTTTGTTTGTTTTTTTGTGATATTCATGTTCGATAGGTTATTAGGGGTTAGTTCTATAGTGATTTTTTGTCATGTATACCTTAATTTTATGGAGCTGATATTTTTTTATTTTTTGTGTTTAATTATTGGTGTTAAATTTGTGCTTTGCTGAGTTTTTTTGTTTTGTAACTGGTTAACTTCAACGTTTTAGCAGTTGATGTTTTGTTTTGTAACTGATGTTTGGGAGCTTAAGTTTTTGTTTTGTTTTGGTAATATGCTGAAATTTTTAAACGTGTGTGTCTGTTTTTTTATTTTTTAACTGGTGAACTTCAGCTTGTTTTTGTTTAGTAGCTGAAGTTTTTTATTTTGTTTTGGTGAACTTCAGCATATTGGGAGCTTAAGTTTTTGTTTTGTTTTGCTAATATGCTGAAGGTTTTGAACGTGTGTGTCTATTTTAAATGAACATTTCTATAAATTCTTTAGCTAGGGAGCTGAAGTTTTGTTTGTGTTTTTTGCTATATTTTTTTGAAAGTTGGAGCTGAAGTTTTGTGTTTTGTACTTCAGCTTGTTTTTGTTTTGGAGCTGAAGTTTGTGCTTTGTTTTGATGAAACTTCAGCATATAGGGAGCTGAAGTTTTTGTTTTGTTTTTGGTGACCCTTCAACATATTGGAAGCTGAAGCTTTTTGTTTTATATTTGTTGAGTTTGTCTTCTTTGAGCTGATGTTTTTAACTAATATCTTTTACTTTCTTTCAATAGATGGCTTCTACAAATCCTACAGCACCTTCAATTCCTCCAGCAGCTAAAGCATCTAAAAACCGTACACAATCAAAAGGTCCTTTACTCCGTATTGTTCCTCCTACAAGAGCAGGGGAAAGATATTTTGAGTTTCGAGATTGGTTTAACTGTCGTGCTTACTAGAAGGGTAACCATGATTTGAAGAGTTTAATCAAAACTTTCTTGACTCCTGCACAAGAAGAAAAGCTAACTAATGGTACTTTTCGATATATTTTGGCTATGGAGAACTTGAAATGCAGCATGAAGTTGGTTCATTGCTTGTGCCTTTCTCGTATATTCACCAATGATCGAGACTCCATTAGTTTCAAGATTTTTGGGCATAATGTATCGTTCACCCTTGAAGACTTTCACATTATGTGCGGTTTGAGGATCACCGCACATAATGTTGAAAAACCATCTAAACGCGAGAGCACAATCTTGAAGAGATATTTTGGTAAGTCTAAGGGTGTGACCTTGAAGGACATTCGAGATTTTATGTCTCGTAATGAAATTCAGAAGGACGATGCAAATTTCAAACATGTATGCGAGAGCGATGAAGACGCAGTTAAACTGATGGAAATTCTTCTTGTGGAGTCTGTTATATTTGGAAAAAAGAATGAATCAACGGTACTAGAGGATTATGCAGCGATTGTCGAAGACGATAATGCTTGTGTTGACTATCCTTGGGGAAATGTCTCTTATGAGAAGCTCATTACTTCAATGAAACATGCATTGGATAACCAATCCAACGAACATTCAACAGAGTATACTATTGGTGGATTTCCATATCCATTGTGTGTTTGGTTTTATGAGCGTTTCCCCGATCTTCGGAATAGGTATATTAAAGAAGATGAGTACCTTGATTCTCCTCAGCTCCCCAGGATGTTACGTTATATATGTGTGGGAGAGCCCAAATATAAAGAACTTGAGAAATATTTCAGTAATCCTTCTGTAAGTGAATGTTTTTTTATTTTTTGTAGTTTTGTTAATATGTTGATGTATTACTTTTATTTTATTTTTCATAATGTACTTTTTTTGTATTAAACAGGAATATCGAAAATTTAAGGTATTGGATATAATTCCTACAGAAGAGGAATTGAATTCAATGCCTTTGATTGGACAATTGCCTTGCAGCCGGGTTCGTTCAAGGGTAGTTAATGCGGTTCCTTCAACTGGTGAATCACCACGTAGTCGGAGTCGATCAAAAGAAACCCGTCGAACTTCAACTGCTGAATCACCTCGTACCCAGAGTCGTTCTAACCGTTCTACAACGGCGTTTGATAATGAATTAGTCAATACAATATGTTCTGTAAGTTTTGTGCTGAATTTTTAGTTTTATTTTTGTGTGTTTTTTGTAAAACTACATCATGTTTTAGCTTAAGTTTTTGTTCTTTTTTTCTTGAACTTCAGCATTCTTGTAGTTGAAGTTTTTGTTCTCTTTGTGATGAACTTCAGCATTCTAGTAGCTTAAGTTTTTGTTCTTTTTGTGATGCACTTCAGCACTCTAGTAATTGAAGTTTTGTTTTATTTTTCCTGAACTTCAGCATTCTACTAGCTGAAGTTTTGTTCTGTTTTTCTTGAACTTCAGCATTCTAGTAGCTGAAGTTTTTGTTCTCTTTGTGATGAACTTCAGCATTCTAGGAGCTTAAGTTTTTGTTCTTTTTGTGATGAACTTCAGCATTCTAGTAGCGCTTAAGTTTTTGTTCTTTTTGTGCACTCTTTTTCATGAACTTCTGAAGTTTTGTTTTGTTTTTCCTGAACTTAAGCATTCTACTAGCTGAAGTTTTGTTCTGTTTTTCTTAAACTTCAGCATTCTAGTAGCTGAAGTTTTTGTTCTCTTTGTGATGAACTTCAGCATTCTAGGAGCTTAAGTTTTTGTTCTTTTTGTGATGAACTTCAGCATTCTAGTAGCTTAAGTTGTGTTCTTTTTGTGATGCACTTCAGCACTCTAGTAACTGAAGTTTTGTTTTGTTTTTCCTAAACTTCAGCATTCTACTAGCTGAAGTTTTGTTCTGTTTTTCTTGAACTTCAGCATTTTAGTAGCTGAAGTTTTTGTTCTCTTTTTCATGAACTTCAGCATTCTAGTAGCTTAAGTTTTGTTCTGTTTTTCTTGAACTTCAGCATTTTAGTAGCTGAAGTTTTTGTTCTCTTTTTCATGAACTTCAGCATTCTAGTAGCTGAAGTTTTTGTTATCTTTGTGATGAACTTCAGCATTCTAGTAGCTTAAGTTTTGTTCTGTTTTTCTTGAACTTCAGTACTCTAGTAGCTGAAGTTTTATTTTGTTTTCCTGAACTTCAGCACTCTAGTAGCTGAATTTTTGTTCTGTTTTTTTTGTGATGAAAAAAAACTTCAACATGTGAAGTTTTTGTTCTCTTTGTGATGAACTTCAGCATTCTATGAGCTTAAGTTTTTGTTCTTTTTGTGATGAACTTCAGCATTCTAGTAGCTTAAGTTTTTGTTCTTTTTGTGATGCACTTCAGCACTCTAGTAGCTGAAGTTTTGTTTTGTTTTTCCTGAACTTCAGCATTCTACTAGCTGAAGTTTTGTTCTGTTTTTCTTGAACTTCAGCATTCTAGTAGCTGAAGTTTTTGTTCTCTTTGTGATGAACTTCAGCATTCTAGTAGCTTAAGTTTTGTTCTATTTTTCTTGAACTTCAGTACTCTAGTAGCTGAAGTTTTGTTTTATTTTCCTGAACTTCAGCACTCTAGTAGCTGAAGTTTTGTTCTGTTATTTTTTTGTGATGAAAAAAACTTTAGCATGTGAAGTTTTTGTTCTCTTTGTGATGAACTTCAGCATTCTATGAGCTTAAGTTTTTGTTCTTTTTGTGATGAACTTCAGCATTCTAGCAGCTTAAGTTTTTGTTCTTTTTGTGATGCACTTTAGCACTCTAGTAGCTGAAGTTTTGTTTTGTTTTTCCTGAACTTCAGCATTCTACTGGCTGAAGTTTTGTTCTGTTTTTCTTGAACTTCAGCATTCTAGTAGCTGAAGTTTTTGTTCTCCTTGTGATGAACTTCAGCATTCTAGGAGCTTAAGTTTTTGTTCTTTTTGTGATGAACTTCAGCATTCTAGTAGCTTAAGTTTTGTTCTGTTTTTCTTGAACTTTAGTACTCTAGTAGTTGGAGTTTTGTTTTGTTTTCCTGAACTTCAGCATCTGTTTTTCTTGAACTTCAGCATTCTAGTAGCTGAAGTTTTTGTTCTCTTTTTGATGAACTTCAGCATTCTAGTAGCTGAAGTTTTTGTTCTCTTTGTGATGAACTTCAACATTCTAGTAGCTTTTCTGGTAAACTAGAATATAACTCCAGGGCGAAATAGATGATCCTCCTTCTTGTTGTTGTTGTTGTTGTTGTTGTGGTTGTTGTTCTTGTTGTTGTTGTTGTTGTTGTTATTGTTGTTGATTGTAATTGGTAGTGAAAATAAAATGAATTTTGTGAATAATATGATCTCTGTCTTTTAAATTTTTTCTTGTATTTGCATTATCAAATATGTTTGTCTATTCTGTCTTAGGTAAACAATATGCTGAAATTTTTTCAAATGAAATAATTTTTCTATTGGTAGTGAAAATACGCATTATCAAATTTTTCTTGTATTTTTCAAATGACTATACATAGGAATATATTCAGACCTACAGATATCTATAAATTCATAGGAATATATTCAGACATACGGTTTTATTGTTTTTTCAGAAGAAAAAAAATCCAAGAATGGAGCAGTTGCGAGAGGGTTATCGTTTTCGTCCTAGTGATTCAGAACGACTTAAGTTTTTGTTGAGATTCATTGCTCAACAAGAGATGAATGATTCTGGATTTATCACAACATCGACGTCTATGGCGGAGAAAAAGAACCCTGGGAAATTTACAATAATGGCGTACCCTGTGGTAATGAAGATAATGCGGACTACAGTAGAAGTAATTATCACTATTTCATTACAAAGTTGAAGAAGAAAAGCAAGCGAGAGGTAGGAAACAAAGGGAGTTGGAAACAACAAGAAAAGTGTAAATCAGTTCACTACAAAAATACGGCAAATTCATCATATGTGATTATTGGATGCAAAAAGAGCTTGTGTTACGTGAATAATCAGAATGATGGACATTGGCTGATGAAGGAGTACCAACAATATGTCTATTTTGTCTTAGGTAAACAATATGCTGAAGTTTTTTCAAATGAACTAATTAACTATAGAATCCAGGGACAAAAAGGTGCAGCATAGGATATTAAAAAACTATCGAATCCAGGGATAACAACTTCAGCATAGTGGTTGCTGAAGTATTAAAAAATGAACTAATTTACTTCAACATCTTGTGCTGAAGTTTTTCATAAAGCTCATGAAGACTAAACTATAGAATCCAGTGATAAAAACTTCAGCACATTATGTGTTGAAGTCTTTACAAATGAACTAACTTAGTTCAGCATCTTGTGCTGAAGTTTTTCATAAAGCTCATGAAGACTAAACTATAGAATCTAGTGATAAAAACTTCAGCACATTATGTGCTGAAATCTTTACAAATGAACTAATGTACTTCAGCATTTTTCATAAAAGCTCATGACGACTAAACTTCAGCATTTTTTTTTAAATTGATATTTATCTTTTTTGCATTTACTAGCCACTTTTTGTATTTTATCATCTACTTATCTTACATTTACATTTATTGTCTGAAAATTTATGAGGCTGAAGTTAAGTTTTGTAAAAATTATATTCTTCCTTAGTCTTTTATCTTTTTTTGAAGAAAGAATGTTTGGTGCAAGCGGAAGTAGGAAGCTTTCAATGGAAGAAATTATGCAGAAGTTTTGTACTTCAGCAATATATAAAAGAGTGCAAGAGTCTTTTTTTTATTTGTACGAAAACAATCACATTTGAAATATATCATACAAAAATGAAAGTCCAAATTCTGCCAAGAATTATTGAACGTTGGAGTATTTTTCAGCGTGTTTCTTCGAATATGGATGAGGTGCTGGACAAGATAAGCAAGTTGTTCTATTATGCTCAATTTGTTTACAGCGACTGCATTTGGTAGACTTCTATGGTACTGATTCAGTCGTTGGCATATTCCTCTTCTTTTGTCTTCTTCCTTGTAAAATCTCCACAACGGGAGGTTTTGTAATCTCAGATTCTACGTTTGGTGGAATATCCCATGATTTTTTATCTTCCACAGTATTCACATGTCCTTCATATGTTTTGAACCATGTTTCCTTTGAATACCAATTTGAGCAGTAATCAGATTTTTGCAAATATCTCTTATTAATAGCAGCAATTGCATGTGGACAGGGCAATTCATCAAGTTGAAATTCCAAGCAGTCACAAGTTCTCTTTTTTAAGTCCACAATAAATTCGATTACTTCACTATTTATTCTAAACAACATTGAATCAAGGTTGAACACCTAAGAAGGAATAGAAAATATTAGTGTATTATTGATTCAAAAAGAAAAAGTATGAAGTTTTTTATATGTAAGCAGTAAATCACTGCAG